>MJUT01010587.1:253880-283075 GCA_002080005.1 Gigantidas platifrons | reverse complement strand
AAAACAGTGGAATAGCATAACATTGCCAATGTCCTTATAAAACAGTGGAATAGCATAACATTGCCAATGTTCTTACAAAACAGTGGAATAGCATAACATTGCCAGTGTCCTTACAAAACAGTGGAATAGCATAACATTTCCAGTGTCCTTATTAAAACAGTGGAATAACATAACATTGCCAGTGTCCTTACAAAACAGTGGAATAGCATAACATTGCCGGTGTCCTTATTAAAACAGTGGAATAGCATAACATTGCCAGTGTCCTTACAAAACAGTGGAATAGCATAGCATTGCCAGTGTCCTTACAAAACAGTGGAATAGCATAACATTGCCAGTGTCCTTATTAAAACAGCCCTAAGACAACTGAACCTAAGATAAATTAGCCTATGATTTAAAACATATTTACCTTCATCTCAAATGTTTAAGGTTTAAATAAGTCCATCATAACCAAATTAATCAAAAGGATAAAGGACAATTTGATTACGATTAATATATTAATTAGCATAAACACACAAAATTATGAAAGCACCAGACTATCAACAGATATACACATGTTATACAAAATACCTGGACACTGTATCTGTGACTGATATATTAATGATGAATCTGTGTGGAAATTGTTAGCATGGTTGTCTCAAGTGTGGTAGATTGTGGGTTGGAGCTCCGTTGAGATCAAAGCTTTTCTACTGCAGTCAGCTCCATTGTATTGTGTTGGGTGCCATACTTTAAGAAAACACATTAAATCACTACTTTTACAGTATTATTACTAATATTTCCAAACTTAGAAGTTTAAGGTTATCTCTAAAATGTCAAATTTTAAAGAAAGATAAATATACAATACTTGTGCACTGTCGAAGCATATAGGTAATATGTGTATGAGGCTTAGAAACGGGGGAAAAGGCGAGGCTTTGCCGAGCCTTTTCCCGCGTTTCGTGCCGAATACACATATTTACCTATATGCTTCGACAGTGCACATGTATTGTATTTATCCCGCAATTTTTAAATCGTAAATAAACGTTTACTATAGGATTAAACACTGTTTTTTTAGGAAATTATCTATGTATAAACTCCGGCAGCTCACTCACAAACTGAACATAACCAACATGACGTCATTGACGTCATATGAAGACTTCCAGTTTGAAACGTAAAGATTAGACATTATTTGGCTTGGTGTACGCTTCAAGTTTGATACAATTTAACTAAAATAAGTTTTCAAGGTAAGCTTTTGAATTATTTTTGTGTATTGTTGTAAATATGACATGTAGGATTTCACATTTTCAAGACGGCAGATACATTTGTATGTTCTATTTATAACTGACCAATATAAAAAAAAATATTGGGCAGGCTATATTGGTCGGTAAATGCTGTCATTGCAGGATAAATATACAATACACTAATATTGTTTTTATCCTGCAATTTAGGTTAGGTAGTGTTTTTTTTTTAATTTAGAAAAATAAATATTTCTCAAACCTTTCGTGGGCCCCAAAGTAAGTCTTGAAGCTGTATTGTATATTATACAAAATACAGCACACCTGTATTCGACACGTGTTATTTGCTTACTATAGTGCTCATTGCAGGATAAATAATAATATTTTCATTTTCATGACATAAATGGATTGAGAAATGTTAATTAAGAATAAAAAATGACAACATTAGCTTATTTATCCAAAAACTCACTGATGTTACCATTATTGTCACAGATGTTACTGAAATTTTACTGATGTTACAAATTTTAGAAAAAAACAAAATTATGACATTTCAACTTCTTGAATAGAATGCAAAATGAAAACTGAAAGATTATAAAACTGATATTGTAGATTAAAGCAAAAACTGTCATACATAGGATTAAACTAATATGATTTGTCAATGATGTTACCAAAACGGTCACTGGTGTTACTTTTTACAGGGTGACAGTAACAGCTGACATATTTTGGAAAGTTATGTTTTTTTTTCTTCTCTATATGATTGCTCCCTGCCATTTGAAATGATATGCCTTCTGTTGTGGATCATAATTGGTTAATAATAAAGGAAATAGGTTAATTCTATATTTTTGATTTTCTGTATAAATTTGGAAACATCAAAGAGTCTTTCAGAGGCCGTCTTGACGGTGATCGTATGGTAGGTGGATTTACAACAGATCACCTATGCAACCAGTGCCTATCACCACCTATTTTGTGAGGTGTACAACATTATGTGATAAAGTTTGTCAGTGGTTTGAGACAGGTTGGTGGTTTTCTCTGGGTCCTCTGGTTTCGTCCACCAATAAAACTGACCACCACGATATAACTGAAATATTGTTGAAAGTGGCGTTAATCCCCATCAATCAATCAATTATCAATCAAAGAGTCTTTTACAAAATATTATAAAAACCCACTAACCTATGCTTAGTTGTTCAAAGTTTCTTTATTTGTCGTCTGCCACCTTTTACAGTAAGTAGTAGGAAAAGGATTAACTATCAATTTATGTTCAAATAAAAATAAATAATTCTTATAAATTCACATAATGTAACTTAGTACATCGATGACACAAAACAAAGAACACACACTAAAAAATAAACTTAATGGATTTGTATTATGTTATAGTTAGAATATATTAAGTGAAATTTTAATGGTTAAGAAGGGGCAGAGCGAGCGAAGCGACCCCCTTCTTAACCAATAAAATTTCTCTTAAATATAATCTAACTGACTCCTACTTTTTCATTGGTTCAATGTTCCAGACATTTCTTACGTCACACCCTAAACGTCTGCTGGAAAGTGCACGGCACCGATTTTACCACGGCATGAATACACGTATTCAAGGAAAAAAATAAATTTAGTGAAATTCAACTTTGTGGAAAAAAGGGGGTCAACCGGGAAAAGGGGGGGTCCAGACCGGTTGAGTGCCTGTGGATGGAGGACGTGTTGAATGACGAAAGCGAAAATATATCTTTGTCTCAACTACTTGACATCCCCACACAACAGCTCATACTTGAAGAGGTTCAACACAATAACCGGTTTTCAGCGCCTGTGTCGTACGGTGAGTTACAAATTCAAAAATGTTGTGATCGTGAAAGGTGATAAAAAAATGGACATGGAAATTTAAATTTTCTTAAATAAATGGATTTTTTTCATTATTTTTTTTCATGTTTAATGCTTGGTAAAGCTCATTGAATATTGTTTTGACCACCAGCTATTTGTAATATTAATGTCTCGAAAGTATTTTTTAGCAGCAGTTGTCAATCAAAGCAGTCACCTGACGTCTATTTCAGCTGCGTCACTTTGAAAAACTTAATGATTAAGTGTGGCACTTAATGGGTCACTTCTCGAAATCTGATTGGTGGAAAAAGTAGATTATATTCTAAATACAAAATAATGATAGACCAAAATTACAATCTTGACAATATTTGTAAAATAATGGGACAGAAACAAATTATATACAGATTATCAAATTTAATGAAAATGCATTGGAAGTTAGTACCCCCTGTACTGGGACACCTGTTTTACCCCAAAAATAGAGCATACAACTACATATATATATATTTTCTTAGAAAGCTGAAAATATATAATAACTGTTTTTTTTAAACATCATCATATTAACTTTTCTGAGTTTAAAAAGAAGTCCAACACAGATTAACTTTTCTGAGCTTAAAAAGAAGTCCAACACGGGTGAGTTCCAGAAAAAAAGGAGGGGACATTGATTCCTCCATTTTCTGATAATGACCCAATATATATGCTTTCCTTGGATTGGTTACTAAGGATTTCTGGTAAAGAATACAAATAAATAAATTGTTATTTCATAACTGAAATCCTTTTTACATATCAGGGAAGGCTTGAAATGATCATAGATATTCACTTAATTTCACAAATATGTTGAACATTTTATGTAATAATATAATTAAGAAATACTGTCGGAACATTTCCAAAATTAAATAGAAAAATCGTAGAAAGAGACAAAATCGATTCCCCAATCACCCAAATACATGACTGCTCACTTTCCTGGCTTGGTTCAGGCACTTCAATAAAAAATAGCCAGGTAAAACTAGCTTAATGGACCCAAACCCAGGGTTTCCAAGAGAAACTGTGCAAGGCGGAACAAGACTGCTTTGGGGCCCCGGGACGGGCTGAGACTTTTCTCTAAATTGAGAGTTTGTTGTCCAGTAAAACCACTGATAAACTTTCATACAAGTCAAAGTGAATGTTACATAATTATTTTTCTAAATAAACTAAAAATAGTTGAAAATACCCCAAAAAATGAAAAATCAAAATAAAACGGTTATGGTTAAGACTACGGGGCCCTTCAGAGATTCACGGGCCCCTTCTTTTCTCCCAGTGCCCCGGACCGATGTACCGGCTGAACATCCCTCTCATAAGCCCTGCCCAAACCTCCCCTCGTAGTCAAACTATGCGGTCATGCAAGTATTTTCCACATGTATATTTCAGCATTTCTTACGAGACATTGTACAAACCCCACCCCGATAACTAATTGTTGGGTTGGAGAGTGTCGCATGCGTAGATAAATTAATTATTAATAAAAAAAAAATCCATATAATTAACAAGTCTGTTATTGACACGGGATTATAAATACAGTGTTGACAGGCTTGTATAACCGGTATATGTCAACAAGAAAGTGTTAAGTCATTATGTGAATGGTTATGATATACAATAAACAAATAAAACTGATTAAAACCATAGGGTATGTTAGACACTGCATGTAATCGATATTTGTGTAATATGGTTGTATATATTGACCTCACGTAACACGTATATTATGTCTGAGCGTTTTTCAGTAACATATTGAAATCTTTATTTAATTATATGATTTAATCAAATTGATCACTCAGACCCAATGACATTTATATTTTTGTTTAAAACAATAATTGTACAATTTTATGAATTTAGCTTTGCTTTTTCTTTGAACTTTTTATGACAGCCACTTTCAATTTCAAATGAGTGACCACTTGCACATAAAAAATGTTTAAACAAAATTGTCTCTGTTTAAAAGTATTTCACTTTTCAAGTTCCTAGTTTCATATCTGTTTTCGATTTACTATATAAATATAACTTTGAAGTATCAATCAGTATATAAAGTGTTTCCATGGTTTTTGTACTATAGTTGTTGTATGCTGTTTTATTACTCCCACTTTTATGTAACAATTTTAATGCAAAGTACTTAAATAATGTATTAACATAAAAAATACACTTCAATTTTAATATATTAAAAAAAAAAAAGGTATTTAAAAAAATTATTTAAAAAAAGACATCAAAATTACCGTAAAAGTCCAATTTAAAATTCCGAAAATAATGTTCAAAAATATTTTTTATTCTACCCTTTTCTTAATTTATATTCCTTATGAAGTGGGAACAAATAATCCAAAATATAAAATTGGATAAATGGAAAAATTGAATTAAAAAAATGGACAGATGTGAAGGTATATTTCAACCAGATTTTACGTAGTTCTTATAGTTTCCAAGCCAAATGAAGTCAGAAGAGAACTCCCAAAATGGTATTTTTAAATATTTTTACTGGGATTTGTATGCAGTTTTCCCCCATTGAATTCCCAAATTCTCTTCGCTAGTTTGCCAAACTGACTCGTCAGTTCTTACGGTTTTAATGATAAGAGGCAAAACGATTTCAACGTTGAATTTATCAATTTCGTTCTCAAAGTTCAGATTAAACTATTGTCATAATTATAATATCCATGTATGCAATTATTGATATTCTTCAATACTATCATTTGAATTTCTGTTAATGTGCGATAGTTCACGAATGTGCTGTGTGTGAGAGTGCATGCATGTTTACCATTGTCTTGTATTGTATATTATATTGTCTTGTCTGTTTAATATTGCTAATACTATGTAACTGTGATTTGTATTGTATGTATGTTGAGGAGAACCGCTCGTAGCCTCTGGCTGTCGGCAATCCTCTTGAAATAAATAAAGAATTAAATTAAATAAGAGGGAAAAAAGATACAAACGACCGAAAATTTGAATCTTTATTTTAAGTCCGATTTGAATAAAGTTTTTGTTCTTCTTTTATAGATTCCTATTGAAATTTACTGTCTGTATTTTCAAACAGACTTGGTCAAGCTCTGGTGGGTGCCGAGACCAAATGAGACCAAATGGAACAAAACTGAGAAGTGACCAACACCCAAAATGATAACTTTTTTCTTTGATTTTTAGTAGAATTTGTATGCAAATTTTTCATTAAAATTCCTTTGCCTGTATTATGTCTATAGATTTTGTACAACTACCATTTACAGTGTATAAAGGGGTCAAAATTGTGAATTTACACTTTAAGCCTGATTTTTATAGGGGTTTTAAGCTCTTTAGATTCCACATTAAATATCCTCCTTGAGTTTTTTTAAAAACATATTTCACCTAGCTCTAATGGTTTCCGCAATAAAAGTTGTCAAATAAATCCGCAACAAGAAAGAAATCTCTTTATATGTCAAGTCTTATACACGTATTTTTTTTTCTCTCAATTTAATTCCTTTGGGGGGAGGAGGGCGGATCCTGTCTGAGATGTTCCAACATATTTATTGTAGTATTTACGGTTTCGGCCATTTGATAGGAGCAAAGGGGAACTAACTTGCAAATTTTTTGATTTGGGTATAAGTTAAACGTAGGACCCAATGGAAAAAAGAACAATAATAACTAAAAAAAAAACGAAACTATATTATAGTTTTACCCTCAATTCTTCTTCTTGTACAAGCTTGTTTTTCGCGATTGAGGCTTAGGTCACCCTAAAGTTCTTGGAGGCTTTCTAAAAATACATTCAGCTGTTTTTGTAGTCATAAACATTCACGTTTAAAAATCGTACTTTTATACATTGTATTTGAAAAGTACTAAGCCATTCTTTAGTACTCACTGTTAATCTGAATGTAAAGGGATAATTATATATAGACAGACACTGTTTTCGACATGTTCTTAGACGACATAATTCATATTTTTATAATACATTTACTGACACATTTCAATAGAAATCATTCAGTCCATGTTGGATTAGGAATAAACAAGTTTATAAAAAAAAAAGAAGATAACTCTAATACAAAATAGACTCTTTTTGAAAAATATATGTGGCCCTGAAAAGGACCTTTATAGTTATTACTGTCTTCGTCGTAGTCATCATCTACCACTGGCGGCTGGCTTCTAGTAGTATTTCATCTTCGTCTAATCTTCGTCGTAGTCATCATCTACCACTGGCGGCTGGCTTCTAGTAGTATTTCATCTTCGTCTAATCAAGCAACCCTCTGTCATCTTTGTGCCGTGTTGTTTCTCATGCTGCAACATCTTCATCGCTGTTATCGTCCCCGTCAAGTATGACTTGGTAACCATAGAGATGCCCTTTAATCTCGGCGACCTCTTTGGCCTGTCTGATGGCATATTCATAATACATGTTCCTTACTCCATCTACGACGGCAATCTTCAGTCTGAGCGGGTAACGGAAGCTTCTTCTGTCATCTCGTTTGGCTGTATCATAACGAAACTGAAGGTCGTCCAGTTTATCGTTGAGAAGGACAATCTGCTCACATGACCTTTTGAACTTTTTCTCAGCCATCTCGAGTTCGCTTTCTGTACACTCTAACTTTCTCTTCGACATGATTTCAGGATCTTGTTTCGTAGAATGATCGATACTACAGAACGAGAACAATTTATAGCAATTCATTTACATATGCAAATGAGATAACTGTTGGAGTTATTTTGTTGGTCGAATACTAGTAATTTAATCTCGTTATCACTTTGGTCATAATCATGCTGTCGTAGATTATCAGATGATTAGCGTAATTAATAGGTTAAATCTTTTATTCTGATAAATATTCGTAAGTATAATGGTATACAGACATAGAATCAATAAATATATAGTATGTACATTGTATGCAACACGGTCGATACCAGCGTAACCATTGATCTTTTTTTTATGCGTGACTTATTCTATGATCACAGAAAAGAAGAAAGAAATAAGACCGTGGGATCTACGGTTCAACAGCTACATGGACGGTTAAATTAAGTAAAGTAACTTTTCCTTTTTTTTTCTTTTTTTTTTTTTTATTTTGTAGCCAAATTTTATGGGGGAAAATAAATGACCCAAAAGATGCAAAAATTAAAAAATATGACCCTGCAGTTTTAAACCAGAAAAATAAAATAATAAAAATGTGACTTTCGTTTCACATTAAAAAAAAATCTGGTTCGGGAAAAACAAAGATATCTCTTTTTAGTGATTTATGATTAAACATTAAAATATGTATGTAAATTCATTTACAATATTAAACGATATAATACCGGTAGTCTCCCTTTGTACGAATTAATATTTAAATATTCTCAACATTAATTTAATTTTCCATCATTGTCAATATTCGTATAGGACATCAAGCTGTTTTTGTAAGTCTTAATGCCATTCTGACAGTGTAACAGTGTCGTTTGCTTATAGTATTTTAAAGAGATTAAGGAACAATTAATCTCATTCTATTAATGATCATTAATGTAGTATAAAACTGAGTTTTAAGACTTAACATGTTGAAGGTCTGAAAACTTGCAAAAAGTTATGACTATCAAAGCCCATGCATGTAGACACTCTTTAAAAAGTTTTTATATTTTTATGAAAGTATTCAGTGTTTTAAGTTCAGATTTTTAAAGTTATATTCATGAGTTCGATTTTAGTCTATAAGGTATAATACAAGGTGCAAATTAAAGAGGAAATCAGAATAAGAAATGAATAATAATTTGTCATTTACCAATGTACATGGTATACCGGTATTTCTTGTTCAATAAACTGGAAACTGATTGAACAATATAAATTCAAAGAAACACATATTTAGCTTCTACAAATTCAGATATATATCATGAGGACGAATTTAATTTAGGTTTTCAAACCAGAATAAAATCCACGTTGTTCCCCTAAAAAATATAGAAAAATCACCGACATTGTCAGTTGACCAGAATTCCAAACATTATTTGATAGGCATAGTATTATATCTCTACAGCTTTTTAATGAAGCTGATATAAACATTGTATGAACTTGTCTAATATTAGTAAGCATATTAATAATACTCTTAAAACGCGTTATTAGAGATTAATGTTGTAGAGTTACTTTACCCGAAGGTAAGACAAAAATTGAGGGAATTTAATGGAGTATGTGCTATATTGTAGAAAAAAAAATCTCTGACAGAAGTTTTGACACTTTCCTACCCACTACATCTTGGGGGTAAGCGACAAGAAACTAGTGTGTTGTATAGAAAACGCTCTTGGAAAATTTGATAAATCACCAAAATACCACAGCTTTCTCGTTGTTACAGAGATTATGTCATAGATTGACACCATGCCGGGATGGTTTATCTTTTCATACCCTGACCACAGGCGCTTGTGTGGTCACAAATATGCTCGCTATGTGGTAGTTTAGGTACATAGCGAGCATATTTTTGACTCTACACAAGCGCCTATGCCCTGAGTAGTGTGTTTACCTCTTAGCATGACCATATTACTTATTACTTGAACACATTGGAAAGATATACACATACACATGGCACTTGAATAACAGTAATAAGTTTTCCTACGAAATATGGAAAGATTTGATTTTTGTTTCGTTTGAAAAGAATCATGGCTCGTGGAAGGGGCGGGATGTCGGGGAGGAGGGGGGGACATCCCACCCTAAGAGTCAAATGGTCGGTTCCTTACTCATATTCTGATTAATTAAATGATGTGCAACATGCACGACCCCCTTATAAATTCGCACCTGGTAGTTTTCGTCAAATATACTTGAATCAGGCTATGCATAATGTAAGTTCAAACGACGTTAGTTCACATAAATTGCAATCCCAAAAAAGCTCAAATAAATTGTTGTAGAAACACGCGGGTTTCGTTCATCAAATCTATTCCAAATACAAACCAAAAAATATATACACATTTTGTCAGTTATTGATACACAAAATGTAGGTATCTGGTTTAATTAAAATAAAATAAATTATAATTTTCAGATCAATCAATATGTATAATGACAACAGTGACGCAATTGAATTATCATAAGCATCATGATGATAATCACAGACCAGAGACATACAGTACTGTTTATAGATAAATACGATAACAAAATCACCAATCTTAATAATATTGAATACCAGATTTAGTAGAAGAGATAAGATGAACGTTCGGAATACATGCTCGACTAATTAGGAAACAAAATATTCCTGTTCTCAGCCTCACCGCCAGATTAGTTTTCAAAGATTAGTATAATCGTGCAGCGTAGGGTAATGATGTGCTATTTTACTTCCAGGTATCAACAGCGAACAGGGATAAAACTTAACAGGGGTCCACTAGCCCCAAGACCACTAAAATTTGGACTGGACCCCTGGAAATATTCAAACAATAGACAATCGCAGGGGCGGATCCAGGATTTTAAGTTAGGGGGCGCACTTAAAAAAATCGCGCAGAGCGGAGGGAGGCGCGAAGCTTTTTGGGGGTATTTCGTGGGAAAAATCACGATTTTACGCAAAAAAAATTCATATTTTTTTCCAATTTCAGGGAAGGGGGCGGGGGGCGTTCCGGGTGCGACCCCCTGGATCCGCCCCTGCATCGGCTATTGAAATAAAGTGTATTGAATATTTTATGTGCAGTTGCTGGACACCAATAATTTTGACTGGGCTAATAAACTTGTTATGTTGAGGAGTCCAGCTGTCATCTATAGTAAAATGCAGTTTTATCCCCGAGTAATGAAAACAAAACCAACCATTTATACCACCTGTGCAGGACACAATCTCAGAGTTGTGTGGCTAAGGGCATGCAGATTATTGTAATCCTCACAAATACAAACTGAAATTGAAATTGTTATATACATGCATAGTGAATTCAACGATATATTACTCTGTAGAACGAATGATTTAAAATAAGGGCCCACTCATAATTTGTGTATTGAATGTCAACTTGATTTATTTTATAAAATGGTTAAACCAAAACACTGTTGTATAGATCTGAGGTATGCTATTTTGATACCCCCCCCCACACACACACAGTACTTTGTGAATATGCACGATATGACACACTTTTAGAGTTCAAGGTTTTAAATATGAATACTTTATTTTCTTTACCATTTTATGCCTAAAATTGATAACAGGGTTTTTTTTTATAATAGAAATACAATTAATGAAACGAATCAGAATCAACAAATAAGTTCATCCCTTGTTCAAACTAAAGGAAACTAATTGGTACCAATGACTTCAGACTAAGGAACAGCTTATGGTCAAAGGTGACAAACTTAGAAAAGAAAGTTGTATTCGAAAATCCCATTATTACAAAAATGTTTTAGTACATTTCTTTTTTTATGTAATGCAGTCATATATGTATGTTTGTTGCTTCATTGGAAATACATTTTCAAATTTGAATTATGAATATTTCGAAACATTTATGAAAAATAAAAACGCCCCATGGGATCAGAGTGTAACGCGTGACAAGACTGGCATGGGGTGTCATGGGAACTTCAGCGCCTAATTAATAATTAGTGTTAATTTCTACAGTCAATTAATAGTCTCCTGATCACATATCACAGGAAGATGTTATTATAATAAACATGTCGAAGGGAAAGTTTATTTTGACTTGTCACTACTTATGTAAGGCATAATTTTTTCCGGTTGAAATTGTATCCGGTGGAAAGAATTTAATATTCAATTTTATGTCACGGTAAATATTTTATAACAAAATACTTTCCATTGCTATAAAAAAGTATCCGGATATTAAATTTTACTAAGGTCTGTGTGTTATATTATGTCCGACGCTAATTATTAAATCACGAGACGCATCTGTAATATTAATACCTACACTCATAGATAAATCACCCGATCCATCAAATGAGCTAATCCGGATAATATTTTATACTAAGGTATGTAATATTATTTCCGACGCTGATTTATAAATCACCCGACCCATCCGGAAAATATTTTATAAATACAATTTACAGGTAAATAAATATATACGGACAATATATTATAGCCAGAACCATGTCAATTTTGTTGCTTTGATGATGTTGCTGCACCGAAAAAGAAAGAATTTCAAACGCCCAACCGTTTATATACTCGTACAAAGGGAAGTTACTCTGATTGACATATCATATGTCAACCAAATTCCTGAAGGGGGGACTCCCCTTCAATAATGGAAATTAATTCGTAATTCGAATTAATTTTTTATTAAATAATGGAAGAAGAAGAATACAATGATATAGTTTAGTTTAAACATATTTTATTTGCCAATTAACCAGACAAAATGGATTAGACACAAGTAAAACATACTTATGAAGTCTTCTCCAAATTACAATGTGTTACAGTAAAGAAGTACATAAAAGGCATGTATTATTATATGTAGCACTAATAACGAATCAATGATGATATTCACATTAACAAACAAAATTAGTAAAAAAAAATTAAGATGGATTCGTGATGTGCATGTTCAACCAATTCAATTCCAGTTATACGATAAGGAATCTCTTTGAACATTTAATATAATAAAAAACATATTTACATATAATACAATTTTGTTCATAAGTTAAATTATCATTGCCACATGTCAGAAATTCAATGTCTAGATTGTAGCAAGTTGTAATTCTATTGATATTACCTATCAATGTAGTTCTGGCTTGTATGTATATAGGACATTCCAAAAGGAAATGTTTTAAATTTTCAAGGGCAGCTCCACATCGACAAGATGGGTCAGATAAGAATTTTTTTTAGAATTTTTTTTTTTTTTTTTACACGTTTCCAACTCGAAATAAATCAAAATTCAAAAACGAAGCTGAATTTCTTAGCTGAGTTAAAATAATATTTAATTTCCGAGGACCACAGAAAAAATGTTTGGGGACAGAATGATTTTAAGTTTGATCGAGTTTCTTTAATTCTGATTTGAATTTTGATAAGGTATCAACGTTTCGAATATTGTTATTTAAACTATTCCACATTTTTATTGTGGAGGGGTTAAAGAATCACTAGTCGAAGAAAGTCTACAGAAAGGTAAAATGATATCATTTCCATTTCTCAACGGATACACTGAGGTACTTTGTATGGTGGGGGGAATCAAAGTACAAAGATAATTAGGGGTATTTTTATTAACTATATTATAAAAAAGTTGAAGCTTCCTTCTCCTCCGTCTCACAGATAATAATTCCCAACCTGTCTCTTTATATAAGATTTCAGTTTTTGTAAAAATAGGTAAGCCAGTAACAATTCTGGCAGCTTCCAGTTGAAGTTGTTACAGTTTTTGTGAATTTCCAATCCCACAGTTATCCCATAATTCACATGCATATTCAAAAAGTGGTCTAATGTACAAGATATAGTTTATCTAAAAATGATATAGTTACATATATACAAGACCAAAAGTATCCACAGAATGCAGAAATTAGTAATGTTTGATTTACAAGTATCACCACAGTATATTAGTGAAGAAGAGAATGAAACGGAGAGTGAAAATTTTGTGTACTCCTAAACCAAAGCGGCTGAGGAAAAGTAACAAAAGAAAGTCTTATGAATATTATTAAAACATTGTAATTGTAATGATTTATATATTTACTTAAAAAATACTGCAGTAATAACGAAGTATTACACTAGTATTAAGTACATATTTATTTGCAGCAATGTAAATTAATTAATTGAAAAATTAGTAACATATTCAGATGTGGAGTTGCTCCACTTAGAATCGAAACTGAGAGATTTGAAAAATTGGAAGTACAACAAAGAGTGTGCAATGAATGTAAAAATGTTTTTGAGGATGAAGCGCATGTTTTATTGAAATGTCCATTATATACAGATTTTAGAGAAGAGTTGTTTTATTTAGCTCAAAATGTAAACAGTGATTTTATGTCTTTTAATGATACTCAGAAATTAGTGTTTTTATTTTCGGATGTAAATATGATAAGAATATGTGCCAAAACCTGTTATTTAATTTTAAATGCTCGAAGAAATATTTTATATTGTACATAATTTTATTCTTTGTGTGTGTATATATATATATATATATTATTATTGTTATTTGCCTGAACAGTCTCCTGTAATTCTATACAGAATGGCTCTCGTTTTAAAATATGTTGTATTTTATGTTTGAAATTGTATTATAATTGTAATGAGAGATGAGACTTTAATAAAATATTGTATGTATGTATGTATGTGTGTGTATGTGTGCGTGTGCGTGTGCGCGTGTGTGTGTGTGTGTGTGTGTGTGAACTCAGATTATTTCCTCTATAATATTCCACGGATATATTTTAATATAAATTTTTTCCACCTCATCCGGAAAATATATTAATAGCATTGGAAGAAATTTAATATTGAAATATTGTTATATTAAAAATATTCCGCCGGAAAGAATATGATGGAGGAAAAAATAAAATGTTACACTTACATACTCAATTCTGAACCGTAGGGCTTCGGTAGTTTGGTTTGTGATGTTTAACGCCACTTTCAACAATATTTCAGTTATATCGCGGCGGTTGACAGGGCTTAGATAATTTATACACAAATGTATATACAGAGGCGTATGTTTTTGCCCCCTTTTTAGCTCGACTTTTTGAAAGAGAATTGTCCAGCTATTGTCGTCACTTCGGCGTCAGCGTCTGCGTCTGGGTAGGTTAAGTTTTCGGTTAAGTTTTTTGTCAGAGTAAATTTCTCAAAAACTATCAAAGGTATCCATTTGAAACTTGGAGTACTTGTTCACTATCAAAAGAGGAACCAATTACAACAAGAGAGACGACCCTGTGATTTGTACATTCAGAGTTATCTGCCCTTGTTTCGACATAGTACATAGAAATTAGGGGTATTTTTTTAGTATGATTAAAATTTCTCAATAACTATCAAAGCTATTAACTTGAAACTCAATACACTTGTAGAAAGTGTTGACCCCAATCTGTTGACAAGAGAAGACAACTCCATCCAACATTTTATTTGAGTTATTACCCCTTTTTGACTGAGTTATTACCCCTTTTTGACTTAGAATTTCTTAAAAAAATGCAATTTCTCAATAATTATGTAAATTGCGTGCAGTTTAATATCAGATACGAAAAAGTCGAGCGTCCAGCACCTGTAGGCGGTGCTCTTGTTTAATGAACTGTGAACACGAAAGCAACAAGATGTTGCACGCTACGTCGTGCTAAGAATATCCCCACTCGTTCATTTGTAAGTCGCACGGCAAACAGGAAGTAGAGGTGCGGTAAACCTGGAAAGGGGAGACACGGTACAAGTCACCATGCCAAAGCCATATATCAAATATAAAATCATTTCTTCCAGTAGAAGCGGAGATATCTGTTACGAAAGTGTGAATGGACGGACGGACAAACGGACGGACGGACAAGGTGATTGCAAAATAGCCCACTCTCTACGAGTGGGGGTATAATAAAACTTATTGTCCAATAAAACAAGAGTGTATAATAAGGCTGCGTGTGCTTTGAACCAAAGCACCACCTTTCTTGCTCGACAGGTTTGACCCCGCCACTTTCCGGTCCACTCCTACACCTCCCGATATATACACGGTATCGCATGGTAGTATGTTTATATACACGGCGAGTAGACATAGAGAAAACTAGGTTCCTGCTAGATTAATATACATGTATATATTTTATATATATGACTGCAGAAGAATTTATAGGTTTTTGAAACTTGTGTTTAACCCATTTGTCGTTAGCTATGACTTTACATCAGATTTCAAAAAATAATTCATGATTTTTGGAAATGTTACGACAGATAGTATTTTTCGTTTATCATTCATGACGGAAAACTGTTAATTACAAACTGTCACAAACAGTGAAGAATTTGAAATATAAATGCGAAGTAGAAATCTATTTTAATACTTTGCAAATGTAACAAAGAAATTAAAAAAAAATGTAATAAATGCTCCAAGCCTCCAAGTTGACTTTTTTTTGTAAAAATATTATTTCTAAGCTAAATATCATAGATTTGATATTTTTCTTATATGTCTGTAAATGATCAAAAGTACTGGTTTATCCGAATAAATATTAACCAAAAGATAGTCGAATCTGAATGAAAAGAAGATTATGTGATCTTGTGAACGCACGAGTAGTTTGTGAAAACTTGGACGACACTGAAGCTCTATTTGGCAGACCCGAACTAGAAGAAATGAGGAATCTGCGTTTTTTTTTTTTTTTTAAAGTATTTTAATTTTAAATAGCATTTGTTGTATACAATAGCATATGGGGTCTCCACAGTATGTCGTCTTCCCGTTAACACGACCAGAGATGAACATATTATATAGAAGATTTCGATATTGTATTGATCACTGCATCTTCGCTAGCCAAGAGTTATGATCCGCTTCTCTCCCCACCCCAAGTTGGATAGAAGAGGAGCGGATCGTAACCCTTAGCTAACCTGTATATGTACCATATATTGATCAAGCTATCTTACTAACAGATCACAAAAAGTTGCTATCAAAGAAGCATTATCTGAGTTAGATGATTTAAAAGCTGGTGTTCCCCAAGGGTCAGTCCTCGGTCCCCTGTTATTTTTAGTATTTATAAATGACATAGCCGATGACATGCTTGGACTCAGTAGACTTTTTGCTGACAATACATCTATCGGACATAAAGCCTTAGACGAATCTATTTAAAAAAATATGATTAATATCGACCTAAACAATATAAAAAAAATGGAGGGATACTTGGTTAGTAAAATTTAATCCTAACAAAACTGAGATAATGATATTCAATATTAGAAACCAATAAGATGAACTCAGCTTTGATTTCGACGGAATCGTCCTTAATTCTGTTAATAAGCATTTAGGCATAATTTTCAGTAATGATTGTAAATGGACAAAACATATAGACAGCCTAATTCAGAGAACTTCAAAGCAACTTAATGTCTTGAGGAAACTTAAATTTAGATTAAAGAGGGAATATCTGGAAAATATCTACTTTACTTTGATTAGACCAATTTTGGAATATTCATCTGAGGTATGGGATAATTGCGGGCAGGTCAATTCTGATAGACTAGAAAAACTACAATTGGAAGCGGCTCGTATTGTTACAGGGCTAACATGCTACACAAGTTTGGATTCAATATACAGGGAGACGGGTTGGGAGAAACTTAGCACTAGGCGAGAGGTTAAAAAAATATGTATGTTTTATAAATTAAATGTTGGTAATTCTCCTGAGTTTTTATGTGATTTGATTCCTGCCAGTGTTGGAGAAACTAATAACTATAATTTACGAAATAGCCATAATATTAGTCAAACTATAAACAGATTATCGATATCCCAACAGTCATTTTTTCCGTCGACGACCAAGTTATGGAATTTATTGGACCTGAGAATACGTCAACTTTCAACTTTTGAATCCTTCAAAAACAAATTGAAACAACACTACTTTAAAAATGCTAAACACCCCTCCTATTATAATATTGGCAACAGATATTTAAATATACTGAATTCTAGAATGAGACATAATTGTAGTGCATTACGTAACGATCTATTTCATGTTAATTTGATTCATAACCCACTGAGCCAAATGGAACCAAACTTGGCAGGAATGTGCATCAGGCGTTCCTCTATACAATTTATGTTTTTTGTTTCGATCAGGAATTCAACATGGCGGCCAGGGCCAATAATGTGTTTTGATTGGCTCAATTTTCAAAGATCTTCTTGTCAGAAACTACACAGCCAATGGAATTGTTTTATGGTGTGAAGGATCTTTGGGTGGTCCTCTACCAAAGGTATGTTTTTGGTGCATATCCAAAATCCAAGATGGCCGCCACAGCAGGATGAAGTTTAACATTGGACCCTATGGTAAATACCTTCAAAGATCTTCTTCTCAGAAGCCACAATGTCAGTAAAAATTATCTCTTGCAGAAATGTTCCTTGGATGGTCCTCTACCAAATTTATGCTTTTGGTGCTGATCTGAAGTCCAAAATGGCCGTCACTGGGGGACAAAGTTTAACATTTGACCCTATGGGAAATACCTTCAAAGATCTTCTAAATCTGTTTTCTGTGGAAAGAAAGATAACTCCAATTTAATCTGTGGAAAGAGATAACTCTATTTAAATATTGACATAATTTACTTTAGTATAATACAGTTAAAATGAATCTGTATAAAAAAAATGTGATCGAGATACCCACCCTAAACCGTATATATTTATGATCAGGGTGACTAGGCAAATTAAATGCCTTATAGCTCAGGCCCCCGGGGGAGGGGGGTCATACCCCACCCCCTACCTGAAGTGAACTTTTTAATGGTTGAGATCCCCACCCCTAAACCATATATATTTATGATCAGGGTGAGTAGGCAAATTAAATGCCTTATAGATCAGGCCCCGGGGATCATACCCCACCCCCTAGTTGAGGTAAATTTTTGAATGGTTGAGATCCCCACCCCTAAACCATATATATTTATGATCAGGATGACCAGGCAAATTAAATGCCTTATAGCTCTGGCCCCAGGGGTCTTACCCCACCCCTACCTGAAGTTAACTTTTTAATGGTTGAGATCCCCACCCCTAAACCATATATATTTATGATCAGGATGAGCAGGCAAATTAAATGCCTTATAGATCAGGCCCCGGGGGTCATACCCCACCCCTACCTTAAGTGAACTTTTTAATGGTTGAGATCCCCACCCCTAAACCATATATATTTATCATCAGGGTGACTAGGCAAATTAAATGCCTTGTAGCTCAGGCCCCCAGGGGGTCTTACCCCACCCTCTACCTGAAGTGAACTTTTTAATGGTTGAGATCCCACCCCCTAAGCCATATATATTTATGATCAGGGTGACTAGGCAAATTAAATGCCTGATAGCTCAGGCCCGGGGGTCATACCCCACCCCCTACCTTAAGTGAACTTTTTAATGGTTGAGATCCCCACCCCTAAACCATATATATTTATGATCAGGGTGACTAGGCAAATTAAATGCCTTATAGCTCAGGCCCCGGGGGTCATACCCCACCCCTACCTGAGGTGAACTTTTTAATGGTTGAAATCCCCTCCCCCAAATCATATATATTTATGATCGGGGTGAATAGATAAATTAAATTCCCCAAGAGTTGAGGCCCGAGGTCATCCCCATCCCCTACCGGAAGTTTTTTTTATAGCCGAGTATAAAACAAGACCAAAGGATTTTGGCTTGCAACTCGTTTTAGTTAGTAATGTCCGAAGGGACAAGTTAAAAAAAGTGTTAATGTAGAGGCCCGTGGGAAGCACCTATAGGCTATGGAATGTTCTGTTTTAAGTTTCTTCAAAGCAGAATGCAAGGTGAGTGACACAGGCTGAGCTCAGTGCTGAGCCTGTAGTTTTGTTGACTCACTGCTTTTGGTTACTCAAATAATCAAAGGGAAGCAACTCTATTACATAATGTGAAGTAGCAAAAGCTAAATTTTGAGAATCATTGACATATATGTTTTTTTTTACAGCAATTTTGATAACTTACATTAAAGGGGGGACCCCTGCCCAAATTTTTTTGGAGAAGAGGTCTGCAATGACGAGGGCTACATTTGTTATGTTTTTTACCAAAGTTATTAAGTTTTATTGGCTGATGTCGTTATACCCAGGTGAGCTATACAGGCTCCTGGGAGCCTCTAGTTTATTGTACTGCAAGAGGTTTGATGCACAAAGAAATATTTTGTACCGTTCTTTATTAGCTGCGAATATACACATTGACTTAAACACTTTGCTGTTTGGAAGTCAAATTTATGATGTTGACACAAATAGGCATGTATTCATTACTGTACAGACATATATTAAGGAAACGTGTCGCTTTTCTTTCCGCTGATTATTGTGAATATAATCAGGTGACAATTGGTTTGTGGCTGACCTGATGTGACTTAGTAATTGTTGCAATACACACGTGTGAGCACTTTATGTTAAAATTCTTATTGAATAAATGGCACACTCGCACCGTTATCCCACCATATACAAATACCTATATCTTCCTCGCTTGTATTCAAGAGGATTGGGCAAGTGTGCGTTGTAGTGAATAATATGCCCCTATATATATAGTCAAGCTGAGAAAATAAAGGATCTATTATCCACTACAACGCACAATCCTCTTGAATACAAGCGAGGCAGATATAGGTATTTGTATATTGTGGGATAACGGTGTGAGTATGCCGAATAAATAATGATATTACTATATATTTTGAAACTAAATTTTAAAAGATCCTACCTTTATCGAATTAATAATCCCACTACGTAACATTGATGATTGTATAACAATTATTGATTTTTTTCATTTCATTTATACTAGTCCAATTATTGTAAAGATCTGTTCGACTTGTCATTTGGCAAATATCAAATTGTGTGACACTCGTATATTTCATGTTGTTGTTTTTTCTTCTGATTATTAAGAAATACTGTAGCTTTTATGTATTTATGTTCAACTGTATCTGTATATTGTTTATATAAAGGAGAAGATGTTATAAGTTGAAAAACTTGTATCTGATCCTATTGTCATGTTTTTGGACAATAAAATATGTTTAAACTAAATATTCAATCCGTTTCTTTGTACTTTTAGAAGCAGTCATAGATATCAGACCACACTTCTTAGTCTTATTATAAAACTGACATAAACCCCTTGATAAAATCCGGCTATACATAGCCGCCGGCGTAGCGTGTTTGCCTACCACACGACATAAGGCCTGTTTTTTTTTATTCTCAAACTTGTTTGTGGTTAAAAACAACCTGAAACATGTTTGAATCATGAACCATAAATATGTTTAAGATAGATAAAAAAAAACGCAATGGTTGAAGAACAATATTTAGGAGAAATTTTCTAGTTCATTGATTATTTTTTAACAAAGTAAAATTAAATCTTCATTAACAAATAAAACAATTCAACTCTTAAACACACAAACAAAACAAAAACAACACAAAAAACAATCAAAAAATAATTTAATTCTTTATAAACAAATACAACAATGCAGAATGTTAATAAACAACTTGGAAATGGGTCTATAATACACAGATGTTCCTATTACAAACATATACTGGTAATTAACAAGGTTCAAACATATTCAACCGTTCTTCGATCTTGGTGAAGATGTTCTTTAACCATTTAACCGCATGGTTAAAACCACACCGTAAAAACACTCAACCGTAAAAAAGTTTAAAACCAGGTTAATGGTTAAGAATAAAAAAAAAACCAGGCCTATACTGATTGACAAATTATCAGCATACTAAGTTTCAGTGAGCTAGAAATATAAAAATCCATCTGTAGCGTGTTGGTCTAGTACAAAGCGGACTTGTCATCATCTCATCGAATGCAACTTGTTCTCGCCATGATATAGCCGATAAATTGCTCTCACCCAAGCAATAAATTTCAAGGAATGTGGCTTTTATAAGGGGTTGTTATTCGTGGGAGGAACACATTACCGCGACATTGCAAGAATTTACAACTCATTAACGCGACATTTCTTCTTGAAATAAGGTCTTCATTACCGCGACATTTTTTCTATTAGAAAATTGTTGTATACGACTCATTACCGCGACATTTGAACAACTGTCTTCAAGGTATATACATGTACATTTTTCTTGAATAATTAAACACACAAGGTACATACATGAGTTCTATTCACAAAATAATTCGCTCACCCTTTAGTCCCTGTACTATTTATCAGTTATTGAAATGGCTAGCATAGAGAAGTAAATGTGACAAATAGAGGGAATCCTGGATTGATTGTAGATGGCTTTAAATTTCGAAAGGATAAAATTTTCAAAAATTCCAAACTTTGGAGATGCGTTGAAAAGACCTATAGTAGCCACTGCAAGACATATCTTGATGATTTAATTATACTAGACGGAGACTTGAACATGACCATGCAGAGCCTGGACGAAGAAATATAGAAAGACAGAGAGTCGTTAACAATTACATAGATCAGTCATCATCATTCCCGCCGACCACATGGGCAGATTCGGATGTAGAGTGCAAAAGAACAACAAACGGATGTGAAAGCTTTCACAAGGAATTCAGCACGATGTTTTACAGTTCACATCCTAACATATTTGACTTTTTAGCGAAGATTCAATCCGTACAGACCAAAAGTTATTTGAAGATGCGTGCTGCTAGGAATAGAATTCCTTTCCGACGAAAGGAAAATTACAATACAAGACAGAAAAAAGAACTGAAAACAAAATATGAGAATGGCGAGCTTACTAGACTATATATAGTACGTAAGACGAATGGCCTTCAAAGCACGACCAATTATGTAAATAAATAAATAAGTTTTATTTAAAGTCGAAGCATGTATAACAAGCATAACACAAGCTCTAACGAGCTTTTAAATTCGAGTATACATTGAACAACACATCTACATCTACATCTACGTGGATACTGGAAAGTCGCATGTTTGCATAAAATCCAGGAATAAAAACGCAACCCAGGCACTCATGGAAGCCCTCCAAAACAGATTAAAATCAATAAAACTATTTACAACATGGACATCTGGTATTTACATCAAGTAGTCCTCCAAGGCTGTCTTGAAGGACTCCACTGTGGACTGGTTTTTGATGTCCGGTGGCAAGTCGTTCCACTCTGATGTAGTCCGTGGAATGTAGCTGTACTTGTAGGTGTTCGTTCTAGTAGACAGCCTTGTGAATCGTTTCTGATGGTAGCTCCGTGTTTCTCTTACTGATGTTAGCAGGTAATCAGGGAGGTCAACTGCGCCTTGGTTGTTTACAGCCTTGTAGAAGATGGCTAGTCTACTCAGTTTCCTCCTCTGTTGTAAGGTTGGTAGTTTCAGCTCGTTCTGCATTGATGTTACACTAGCAGTTCTATCATGGTTGTTCTTAATAATTCTGATTGCTCGTCGTTGTACTTTTTCCAGTTCGTCTATTTCTGTCTTATAGTGAGGACCCCATACTGACGAGGCATACTCTATTTGTGGTCGTATCAGGGTGGCATAAGCTGATTTCTTGGTATCCTCTGAGCATTTACCCAAGTTCCTCCTCACAAACCCAAGTGTTCTGTTAGTCTTGTTTGTTGCCATCTGGATATGTTCTTTCCATCGCAGATTCTGGCTAATCTCGATACCTAAGTATGGATGATGTTCTACATTTATGAGGGTACTGCCAAACATGGTGTAGTTGAAGGCTTTAGGGTGTCTTCTATTGGTGATCTTCAGTATGTGACATTTGTCAGTGTTAAATTTCATCTGCCAGTTATTCGTCCACTTCGTCATTCTATCAAGGTCTTTCTGTAAGATGGTATTGTCCTGAGCAGTTATAGTTTCTCTGAACACTAGGCAGTCATCAGCGAACAGTTTGATGTGTGTTCCTTCTGATAGGTTGTTACCAATGTCGTTGATGTAGATAAGGAACATGAGTGGTCCTAATACCGTTCCTTGTGGTACCCCTGATGTTACTGGGACTGGAGTGGATTCCTCCCCATCTACAATGACCGTCTGTGTCCGTGATGTTAACCATTTTTCTATCCAGTTCAAGGTGTTTCCATTTATCCCGTAAAATTTCAGTTACATCGATAGCCTTTGGTGGGGCACCGTGTCGAATGCCTTGCTGAAATCTAAGATGGCCATATCAACTTCAGCATTTTGGTCTAATGATCTTGCCAAGCTCTCGATGGTGTTGATGAGCTGACTCTCACAGGAGTGCCCGTTTCGGAATCCATGTTGGAAAGTTACTAGTATATTGTTGGTCTCTAAGTGTTCCATAATTTGATGGAAAATAATATGTTCAAGCAGTTTACAGGCTACAGTGGTGAGAGAAACCGGTCTGTAATTTGCTGGTTTTGTCTTGTCCCCTTTCTTGAAGATACCAGAGATGTTTGCAGTAAGCCAGTCTTCTGGTAGTTCTCCAGTATTAAGCGACTGCTGAAATATGGAGCACAAGGCTGGTGCGATGCTGTCTGAACAGTCTTTAAGTATCTTTAGTGGTATTTTATCAGGGCCACATGCTTTGTTGGGGTTTATGTTGCTTAAAAGTTTGGCTACTCCTTTTGTTGATACTGATATTTCTGGCATATCACATGTAGTTTTTGTAGGAAGGGTTGGAAATTCATTAGTATTCTCATCAGTGAAAACACTCTTGTATTGTTCACTTAGAAGCTCTGCTTTTCCTTTCCCCTCTGTTACAAGTCCCTTGGTGGAACGTAGGGCTGATATACCAACTTGATCTTTCTTTTTACTCTTGATATAACTCCAGAATCTCTTGGGTTTCTCTTTTAATACATCAACATTAAGAATGTCATTTATGTATTTCTCATGTGCATCATCTAGTGCCCTCCTGATGTTATTCCTTACTTTTCTATATTTAGCCCAGTCTTGATCTAATCGTGTCTTCCTTGCTTTGTTGTATAATTCATCATCTTTTTAATACTTCTTGTGAGCCACGGAATGTTATATTTCTCCTTCAAGGTCTTTCTGTGAATGTGTTTATTGGCTGTTTCTATAATTTGTTCTTTTAGTGAGCTCCACTTTTCTTCAACTGATGTTCCAGATTTTACTATGTTCTCACTGATAGTGTTCAAGTAAGATTTTACAGCATTCATATCTCCTTTCTTAAAGCAGTACACTACACGTGGTTTCTTCTTGTTAGGTGTAATATTTAAGTTTGTCTCTACTACGACAGCTTGATGGTCACTCATTCCTGGTATGACTTTTACACTGTTGACTATACCTGGGTATGTTGTCATGAATACATCAAGTATGTTATTACCTCTAGTTGGTTCTTTACATGTTGAGATAAGCTATGATCATTTAGGATGTTTAATAGTCCTTCATTTATTGTTTTGCCATACTGCGGAATTGGTGATGTTGTACATGTGTTCCAATTGATGCTTGGTAGGTTTAAGTCGCCACCCATAATAATAAGTGGATTTTCTCTAATGAGGTGTTAAATTCTTCGAGCCAATCTTCTTCTCCTTTTGGTAATCGGTAGAAGCTACTAACATAAATTGGTGGTTGACCTTTACTCTGGATGCTTCCCCATTGGATTTCGCATTTGGTGTTTAGGTGTGTCTCGGGTGTCATTAACACGGTTTCTCTGTTGGATAATATGAAGACACCTCCTCCGTGTCTGGATCTGTCATTTCGTAGTACGTCATAGTTTTCTGGAAAGACTTCGCTTGAGCTTATGCTACTATCTATGTGGGACTCACAGCCTATTATTACATCTGGTTTCTCAGTGTCCACAATAGTTTTAAATTCAAACGACTTCTTCTGACTTAGTATACTACAGCAATTAATTATAAGAAATTTCATATTTCTTTTGATGTTGTGGTTTTTTCTTTTTGTATTGTCTTCAGTATCGATTTCTTCTTGAATTTCAGATGAAGTATCTGATAAAGACTGGAACGAATTTTCTGTTTCAATAGGTGAAGCTTGTTCAAAAAAAGAGTCTGAAAAATTGGGAAGGCCACACTTGGCACAAAACCATGTACATGATGAGTTTTGAAGACGATCATACTCCTTTGGGTCTATGTTACAACATTTAATGTGAACCCATTGATCACACACATCACAACATAGTGCTCTATGGTTACATGACATAACATGCATACAACATACAGCACATATAAAAAAGCACATAATAATTTAAAAACTGTGTCTTTTGTATATAAATAGTTCTGGATTTTAAAGACTAAAATTTTAATAATAAAGTGATAGAAATATATCCTGCTGATTTGACTATACTGTACATAGACAGTGGATGTGCACAGTTTTACGACGTGCTGTTTCTCAAAAGCATGAAAACGCGTCTGTACGCTAGCATTCCGAAATCGATCTATATATTAAGCGTATATGTGAATCCCAGACAACTCGCCCCACCTTTTTTCCAACTCGCCCCACCTCTTTGCCAACTCGCCCCACCTCTCGTACCAACTCGCCCCACCTCTCGTACCAACTCGCCCCACTTTTATTTGGTCAACTCTTTTTACCTTTCAATGTTCATTTGTAAGTTTTGAATGTTTACACACTATAAGTAGATATCTGTTTGCCAACTCGCCCCAATTGTCAACTCTGCTTACACCCGAATATTGTGGAATAAATTATGTATATTTTATGCTGAACGATGTTTTGTTAGTGTAACTTTGATATTCATCACAGTGTATAACCGGACAGTTTAAAAAAAAACGGAAGTTGCTGTACTGTCCGACCAGGTAAGGTTAGTTGCTTGCAGAAATTTCGACATTTTTGGATGATTATCTGTGATTTATTCTTTGAAAGTGGACCAATGAAGCAACAAAAATAGAAAAATATTGCAAAGGTATGTCATTTATATTTCTGATCAAATAACAGTGCCCTATTTGAACACTGAAATTGGAAATCGTCGTTTTAAAAACATCGGTGGATGGTATGTTTTCGCTCGAAGAAAGGGGGTAAAAATCTAATTTTCTCCACTTATTCTTAAATTATGTCAAATATGTTCTCACTATCTGATGAAATAGACATCGACGTTTTCAATGGAAGGCAATTATGACCGTAAACGCACTCATTTTCCTTACGACGGGTGCATTTAACATCGTTCTCCATTGTACGTCACTGTACGCTTAATTGCTACTGTACGTTATCATTAATTGCTTAATTTTAAAACTCATCTGTCCGCCTAATTGTTTTTTTTTGTTAAAGTTGATCGAGAACGTTTCTACAGTCTAATCCTTTACAAATTTAGCTTTACAGAAAATTAAGATAGTTTATGTGTTGCCTGCATTGGAGGACTTGTAAGGAACTACATTTACCAGATATTCAGTAATCTTAGATGATATGTGATTCAAATACATTTGTATCTTATTCACAGTTTTTGGAGCAAATTAAATGAGTTTTCTCCCGTTTACAGAGTTATCTTCCTCTATCATTGACTGCAATGATTGTCTAAATACAACTACGTAATTGATACGAATATCGTGTTTCATACAGTAGGAATTAATTCTCGCCTGTACCGGTGCAATATAAGTCATAATAAGACGAGTCCCGAGATCTAGAGTAATGCGTATGTTTAAAACAATATTATGTCTGTGACGTCATCAGATGAACAGCATTGGCGAAGTTGATTTGGATGAAGAACGTTTTTTTCTCTGTCCTCTGTTGATTCAGAATAATAAAACATTTATAGTATGGTAATGTCCGGACACATGCAGATTTGTTCACCCTAGAAAATCATATGCTTTTCGTCGGGTGAACAAATTTTCATGTTTATCCTGCAATCAAGCTATTTGCTGCTTAATAACAGGGATCGGATGAACTTGAGTCGTATTAGGTCATAGACTGTTACATGTTGACACGAATAAGGGCGCGCATAGCGTAGTTAGTGTGCCAGGTACGTCACGTGCGACCATTCCCGCCTTTTGATAGCAGTCTGAATCATCTTCAAACGTAGTTATAGTCCGAGATTCCTCTGTCGTCCGACGGCTTTTTTTTTCCGACTTGCTGTTGCCGTGGGACCGTCAGAGCGCTCTCCATAATGAAAACAGCGGATTTTCCGCTCCAACTCTGGGTCAGCACATTTCCACGTTTCGTGGCTATCTGATTTTATTTTCTATCCGAAACCCTTATATATATCGCTTCACCGGCAATCATTTTTCTATTCATTCATAACCATCTTACCCTCAGAAAGTGGTGTTACACTCGAATACACGGCACGATTTTCATATAGACCCTTCAATTTGGCCATTTCTGTTTATTTTTCATTATCTTTTTTGCCAGCAAAAGGTCGTAACCTTACTACATGTTTTACAATTAAAGATGAGTACACTGTAAAAAGTATGAAATTTTAGAACAACAGATAACAACTTCGAAACTTGAAGGAATACACAATTGTGCGGACACTGGACAGAACAATCGTTAGCAATTAAGCGTACAGTGACGTAGAATGAAGAACGGTGTTAAATGCACAAAGATCTAATTAATCATTGCTTCATTTACTTGCATTGTTTCTCATTATTATTATAGTGGGGCGAGTTGTCCAATGATAGTGGGGCGACTTGTCTCGAAAGTGGGGCGAGTTGGTACGAGAGGTGGGGCGAGTTGGAATGGGGCGAGTTGGCAGTGGGGCGAGTTGTCCTACTTCCGTATATGTATATTTCCGGTTTGAAAAAAAGCACCACGAGGATAGAGAAAGAAAGATAGAGAAGAATGATAAATGTGCATTAGTCCTAAGTTAAAATAAGTAAGAATTGCATGAGCAAGTAATGGAAATTAAGAATTCATTGTCCCAATAGGACTGCTATATGATCAAAGTCAAAGAAGTCTTGAGTTGTGTCGTGCAGTGTGGGAAACCATTTTTTTCAAACACTCGCCAAAATGGCGAGTGGATTGAAACAAGTACTCGCCAAAATGAAATAGAGCTCGCCATGTTTGGAGAGTGACATTTTTTTTTAAACTCGCCAACAAATACCAAATAAACAATACAGTAATGTTCAACAATTTATTTTGCAGATTTTGACAAGTCATTAACTTGGTCAAAAAGGATCAAAAGTCATTATTTGGGGGTAACTCCAATCGCCGAAAACCTCCTGAAACGCCGAAAACATCGTAGAAATGACCGAAAGGCACACTGCAAGTAGTCCGAGATTCCTCTGCCGTTCGACGACTATTTACATCTTGCTGCTGTCGAACGTCAGAGCGCTCTCCATAATGAAAACAGCGGATTTTCCTGTCCATCTCAGCCGTTGCACATTTCCACGTTTTGTTGCTATCAGATTTTATTTTAAATCCAAAACCCTAATATATATCGCTTCACCAATCATTTTTCTATTCATTCATAACCATCTTACCCTCAGAAATTGGTGTTGCACTCCATTACAGCACGATTTCCCCAGACCTATATAATTTCGTCATTTTGAACACTGACATTTTGGAATATTTATCACGTGACTTCGAGAGAACTACGATTACCGCAATGTATCATGGGAGATGATTTGCATATAATCTGACCTTGTCCAAAAAATAGGGGGAAACGTAACACATGCTCTTTCCGAAACCCGCGGATAACACTGCCAAATGAATCTTTTCTATCCAACATATTTTGTATTATTTCTTTCTGCTCTGATTTGAGCTGTAGATGGAACTGTTTGTCCTGCAGAATACGCTTTATATCGTCTTGTATGTTTGTTTACATATGCTAATTTGGCGCGCTGCATTTAGTAGCTCCCATCATGCAATGCGTTGCTATCATCTTTCAGTTAGTATCGCGAGATCACGTTAAAAAAATGGCAGTGAAATGACAAAATCGGGTGTAAGAAAAAAAACGTGCTGTAATGGAGTGTAACACCACTCTCTGAGGGTAAGATGGTTATGAATGAATAG
>MJUT01010587.1:238287-251233 GCA_002080005.1 Gigantidas platifrons | reverse complement strand
ATAATGAAAACATTTTAAAAGATACATTCAAATTTAGTGTTTTACCTTAACAAGTCCTTTGTAATCTTTAATTTGAGCCATTAAAACACTTGATATGGTCTCCTTGAAAAATCTGGTGAATGGTCAAAATCCCAGGGAATCACCTTTGGACTTAGATTTTTTTCCCTATGTGTCAATGGTCTCATGGCATGGGAGGCCATGTTTAGGTCCTTATATCTTCAAAAATGTTGCAAATAAAGGCCTGATTTTTTTATACATGAGGAAACTTCAGGCCATTGAGCAGTTTCAACAAAAACAATTAAACTGTGATATCATTTTTAGAAAATTTGGCCTTTTGAAAACCTGGTGTCATGCAGCGAATTTTTAATACACCATTTTTGAGCAAAAAATTACATTTTTGGGCAGGAAAAGGTGAAAAAAAATCCTAAAATTTGTCTGAGCCTATTTTCATTTGAGGACTTGTTCAATAAACAGGAAAAAACAGCTTCCTTACCTTAAAAAAAAAATTTCATCGAATAAAATAGATTTTTTAGGTAAAAAAACAGTACTTTAAATACAAATTTTAGCCCATTTCTTCACGAAAAATCCTGTTTTTAAGAAAAATGTTAAGTTTTAAGCAGAAAAAAGCTGTATTTATAAGTTATATACATCAAAACACAGATTTTCACAACACATTCATATGTTTTCACTTATTTTCACTGCAAATATTGCACAAAGTATCTGAATTTTGAACCTTTTCTGAAATAGCAGAATTTTTTTGAAAATTGTTTATTTCTTAAAATATCCGGATGAAATATAACGAAAACATATACATATTTGGTATCATTGTAAAGCTTAAAATATCACCTTTCTAATAAATACCTTTGCAAGCTTCTATGTGTTACCTACTTAGAGCTAGATGCATATTTATTAGGCCTCTACCTTACTGGAAGTTGGTCAAATATCTAATTATCTCCCCTTATTGATCCCTAATACCATTCAAACTGAGCGGTATGAATGGTAATCAATGTTGATTCTATCAAATGACTTTCCTTTCAATGTTCTGACAATAAAACACTTGTATTTGTGTTGAAAATATCTTTTTTTTTTGGTATTAAACTCATTTTTTTAAGAGTATATGAAAAGCTTGTAATGTGTAGATATTGTACGGGGTGGCTGCGAATGAACTGCATCAATTAAATTGTACCTTATTTAAGACAGACAGACAAGGTGAATCCAGCATTTCCTCACTCAATATTAAAAGAACATGAAGAATGATTGATTGATTGATTGATTGATGTTTAACGTCCAGCGAGCAATTTTTCAGCTATATTCAGGAGAATAATTTAAACGCCACGGGACTCGAAACAAGGAAAGGTGATGGGTAGGGACGGATAATTTTGCCAGTGCAACAGGTCTCCTATGGACCACTCATCATGAGCATAATGCTCATAAAGAGCTGTTACACTGGGTTCTTTAACGTGCGAAGAGGGTGGCAATCTCTCAACACGGGACCTCGGTTTTATTTACGTCTCATCCGAAGGACGGGTTGGTTGTCAATTTATACATCCCGCACAACCGACGGACGCCCCTTTTAGAGGACTAGTGCCTCTAGGACGGAGAAACCTGGTGCCTATTCTACCCCCGGCACACCCTCTGGGAGGGGGTTCATGAAGAATGAATTGATTACTTAAAATTGATGAGTTGTTGCATAAAAGGCCAATTATTGAAGACAGACTGACAGATAAGTTGAATCCATAAAGTTTGACTGCTATTTTGCCTGTTTTTTCCAGTATTGTTGTAAATGCTGTTTTAGTGACAACGGGAACCTTTGAACCGTAATGGAAGCGAGAGGTTGGCGCCGTAAAATCTGATTCAATCCACCATTTCTTTAGAAATGCCTGTACTAAGTCAGGACCATTGCGGTTTTCCAGTTTCCCGGTTGTTGACTGATTTTGTCTGTTTATTGATTTATGAGTTTTGAATTTCCCTTTGGCGGCTTTGGAAGATTGCTGTGTTCGGTAATTTTGTTATTACCCTTATTTATTCCATAAAGTTTACTGTGAACATGTCAAATGAAAGTCGAATTCATTGATTCTTTTTCAAATGTGTCATTTATTCTAGTTTGCTGGGCAGATATTAAGTGTCAAAACGCATGTATCATACATGTACCATATCATATGCAAGTTTGAATGCGATAAAACATACTTTCCTTTTAATCTTTATTTGCATCGTAAATGGCGATGAAAGAAAAACTGAGAACAAAATAAACAATAAAACAAATTAAATATTATTTAACACAAAACCTATTGTCCCTGGATGTATTCCGTTTTAAATTGTTAAACACCGAATTGGTATGGATCTCATATGCAAGGTAATATCAATATCAACAAGTTTTCAACAGATTATTAAAAAAAATTGACATAAAAATTATTTAAAATTGATCAATCAAGATCTCCTAACATTAAATGTGATTTGTGAACAGAAAATCTAACATAACATGCTTTACATATCAAATCCTAATCTGCTATAACTCCTCTTTGACTTTTATCATCATTTAATATAAAAAAATAAAATATGTTTTGAGTTTCAGCTCAAAATCATTGACCATAAAATCCCATTTGTTCATATTCTCTCAACTTTTGCTGAAAGGAAGGGTAAAGTCGAAAGAGTGCTATTGGCAACACCCGAGGTGTTCCGAATGGCTGTAAATTCGACGTGAGGGGTCAAACTAAATTAAAGTTCGTAAAAACGTATTTAAGAACAGTTATGACAGAATATTTTTTTATTAATTATTTTATGGCAAATTGATAGCAAATTATCACTTGCAGAGGTTTGAAAATAGGAAAATGGAAATTAAGGTCAGGATATGACCCATGACATATGACCTTTCAAGAATGGGCTTATAGCTTGTTTTAAGAAGTTTTTTTGATACTCACGGTAGGTAATGGGCCTCCTTGGCCGGTATCCAGCATTGTTTGTTGAGTCATCACACAATTCCTGAAGCAAAGCAGCCGAAAAAGACATTTTTTAAAGCATTAAAATTGAGAGCATGCGCAATCAATGGCGGACAGATAATATCCGCCGGTCAAGGGGAATAATCCGTCCCGCGTAATTTCTGCAAAAAACACGCCCATGCGACCAATTTATCCAATGAAATCCGCAAGCCGCTATTGTTGTTTGGCTAAAACCAAGGTTACAGACATGAAGAGGGAGCTCCAAATTATTGATAATCACGTGTGATGGACTTCCGGAAGGATGAAACCCCCCCTTTTTTTATGTCTTTTTCAAAATATCAAGTTTTTCTTATCGAAAGCAAACAGAAATGTACCCATCACAATCGGCTTTGAATAGTTGACCATATTTCCCAAATTTTAAGCCTTATATGAAGGAAATCGACTGTGTAACAGCTTGCGGATTTAATTTTGAAATCAGGTTGGATTTTGACACTAGTTTTTACGACGGCCATTTTATGCAAAACGACTCCACTTCAAACACTTAAAAATAAAACTTATCGATGTCCAATCTACTTCACAATCGCAAAATTAGAAAGATGAAGGTCTGAATTTATACAGGACATTTTTTTCCTGTTAAAATAATGGAATTTTCAGTATTTTATAGCCTTCTGAAAATCGGTAAAAACTGAATCTTTTACCGTCGCAAGAAAATCGATGACGTTACGATAAACGTATCGGCGACCTCCCTATCAACACTCTCTTAAGAGCTGCGTTGATCTCTTATTCCTCAATTTCGTTGTCTTCGTCTTCATCAAGTACGGAAGCACAGACTTTTAAGTTTTGATATGCGGTATAAAACATGTATGTCAAATCTGGGTCCGACACATATTTAACTTTTTGTTTTCGCGTAGGTTTTCGCTACGAATTCGTTTTAAATATTTCAAAACCAAATTATTGTATTTGCATTAATTTTAAAAGTCATCACATCTTTTTTTTTATGAAACAATATTTCATTTAATCGTGAAATCGACCTTGGCAAAATTATGCGGGTCGGGATTGTATACTTAATTTTTCTGTGGAGAAAGTGTCATGATCTCCAACGTTGGAGGTAAAGATAGATACGATACATGACGGAATGTTTTCTTATCGAGCAATGATTAATAAAATGTTGGATAAATGACACAGTTAACATATATTTTAACTGTTTGGGAGCTATGGTATTTTAAAGCTGTAAACCAGTTATCGTGGCGAGCGTTTTCAAGTTCCTACTCGCCTTACAACTGTTACTCGCCAGACCGGCGAGTATAAAGTCGATTGTACACGCCACCCGACATTTCCACTCGCCTTTGGCGAGTTGGCGAGCGGTCGTTTCCCACACTGGTCGTGACTTCTTGTATGCTAATTATGCTAAATCTGGGAACTAAGGATATAACATGTTATTATTATTATTATACTGTCTTCACCTCATTCCGTGTTATACCTCGTTCCGAGGTATTTTCTTTTTGTGCTTTGCGTACCCCCGTTTACTCAGTCGCCGGTCAGAGGATGCAGGTCACGTTTCACTGACGACACGCTTTGTTTACATCACCTACTTTTTGGCAAAATGCTTGCATTTCAGGTATGCTTTTGCCGTTTTATTATATATAATAATAAATCTCAACTTCTCCTTCACCCTTATATGCCATCTCATTTGATAAATCTTAAAAACCAACTTGGATATCGTTTATTGAACATGTGAAAACTGTTTTATGTTCGTCTGCTATCCAGCTTCCCAGTTACCAATGACAATAAAGTTGCACTTGTGGTTGTGCGCAGGAAAAAACTATGGAAAACCATATTAACAATTATGAGAATTTTGTTGTTTTTCGATAATACGACCGGAGTTAAAGCTATATACGGCATGAGTGAACAACGTTAGAAAAAAGATCAAGTGTTGTTTTTTTGGAATTATACATGTACCATCATATGTTTCTTCCAACTCTTAAAATATGTGAAATTTAAAATGAAAATTGCCAAAAAGTGCATAAAATTTAATCCCGAACAATTAAATAAAAATCAATTGTTGTTTTTTTACATTTTATGCAATCACATCTTTTTTCCATCTAAGTGTGCTATACAGAATTTTTAAAATAATAAATAATTCTTTTATTTGGTTCAAATATATCTGATATAAATAACCTGCCAAAGCAGTCAAGCATATTAGCCCCAATGGCTCTCCATAACAGGGAATTCCCAGTACATCGAAACGAGATTAAGGTAAAAAAAAGGTCCCATCGGAGAACTGTCAACAATCGATAACTTGAACACAAGGTTAAAACTCCTGTTTTAAAAGGATATTATTATTTTTTATTAGTTCATAGCATAATATGTTTGTATGAATACAGATTCATTCAAACGATAGGTATCGTATATTTTACAAGGTCACATAGGTGTGTTTCCGTAAGACCATCGGAATGAGGTAAACCCAGTATACTTAATATACCACAATAATGTTCCTCGAATACCAAAGTCATTGATGTGCATACATAATGTACATCACAGGCACTTGTTTCTGTGAAAAAATATATACCATATGCCTAATATTATACCAAGGTACTTAAGTTTCAATTTTGATTGTAACTACCACCGCGACAATGTTGCTATTTTTCGCCTCAACGGACGGCAGGATGGCAGTGAGCGTATAATCACCTTATTCTACAATAATTTATCTACAAAATGATGTATAACATGACTGCTTTTGCTGAACCTCATCAGTGTAATAGAGCATAACACCTATGTCTTGTCCAGACATCAGGGAAAACAACCGCGAGATGGAAATATCGGAGCATTTTTGATTGGTTGATGTGATAGTCTAAAAATATAAACCCTTACATCATGGAAAGATTTTTCAGGTATAATCTGCAAACTGGATGTAGATTCCCGAGGACTTCCAAATGAATTGGATTTTACAAATCTAAATATAGTAACAGCTTTGAAACTTGAATTATCAGATTATAATTAAATAGAAGAACTTTTCCATGTAATCTTGATTGCATAAATTTTAGAATTCATTAATTGTTCTTTGATAATAATAACAGATTTATTGAAATATTTTTTTTGTAATTATACATTCACTGCGGCCGATATTTCCATCTCACGGCTGTTTTCCCTGATGCCTGGACAAGACGTAGGTGTTATGCTCTATTACACTGATGAGGTTCAGCAAAGGCAGTCATGTTATACATCATTTTGTAGATAAATTATTGTACAATAAGGTGATTATACGCTCACTGCCATCCTGTCGTCTATTGAGGCGAAAAATAGCGAAATTGTCGCGGTGGTAGTTACAATCAAAATTGAAACTTAAGTACCTTGCTATTTATAATATTAGGTATATGGTATATATTTTTTCGCAGAAACAAGTGCCTGTGATGTACATGCAGGGTTCGAAATTAACGATTGTCCGCTAGTCCGAGACTAGTAATTTTCCCCACGGACAACACATATCTCCTAGGTACTTGTCCGCTTGGGCTAGTAAAAAAAATGGAGACCGGTATGTATCACGAAGAGTTGGAAAGCCGTTATTGTCCCTGTTCGTTTCTGTCCTTTATGATACGCCATTTACAACTGTGTCAAACATGCGTTTGAAAATTACTTATAAAACTACGTTGTTTAAAGCGCTTGGAAGACGGATCACACAAACGTTTGAAATAGTTAAATTGTTTTCCAAAATTCAAGCACAAATTTGACATTGACAAAATATAATTTCATTTATAAAATATTTATGGCATCTTCTCTTCATGTCCATCTGCAAATCGCCGCAATTGGGAAAAGAAGAATAATGACATTATTTGCTAAAATATATCGTTTTAAATAAACAAATTTTGTAATAAAGTACGGAAAATGATTATTAAATCCAGATTTTCAAATAAATAACACTTAATGTCTTAAAACGTAGATTATGGTTTCTTCTCTTCATGTCGATCTGCAAATCGCGGCGATTGGGAAAAAAAGAACAATGATAATATTTGCTAAAATATATCGTTTTAAATATTTTGTTGTTGTAATAAAGTACTGAAAATGATTATAAAATGCAGATTTTCATGTAGGTAACAATTAAAACTATGTAAAATTGATGTATTGATAAATGTGTTTATTGATCCAAACTGTTTAAATAACAAATTTTTGACTTAAAATAAAAACTACAATTTAAGTGCTTTGAAAGGGTATGACATTTACAGTATTTTGCTTCATGGTATTATGGGTTTTGCTAATCATTGAAGGGCTAAACTGTGAAATCATTGTCCTGTGTTCTTTGGTAGCTATCTCATTGGCAATCATATCAAATTTCATTATTTTCATATTTGAAGGAAAAAAAACACCCTCAAAACTGTCTTTTTATTTTATAAATGTAGCATTTCTTTAGCATTAACTGCTATTTGACTTTATTGTTCATGTTGTTGTCTGTCATGTGCATTATTATGTATGTTAATCATTCAATTTATTATAATGACTCTGCCCATAATGGGACCATGATTGGTAAATAAAATATCTTATCTTATCGTATCTTATCTTATCTTCGGCTGAATCACAATCAGGTGGGACTATTTTGTGTCACATTAGGTCAAAAATCAACTTTATGCTAGACTTTCAAGAGTTACCTCATTTTAAAGCACTACATTTCTGGAATAATATCTGAAAACTTTATAAAAATTCATGCAGGCACTTTTGAGAAATGTTCATTTATATAACTGCAAGTAGACCTACATATGGACTCTACATAAATCACAATCACAGACCTAACTTTCAATAAACTTTTATTTTAAACAACAAAATCATATAGGTTAACTAGAAAAACATCAAAACCTTCAAGAAAATACAAAAAAAAGATAAGTATGTAGCATTTTGGGGGGTGGGGGGGAAATTGACATTTGAATAGCAACTGAAAGCAATGTATTTTATTCTAAAATTTTCAAATAAGCTAGTTCAGAAAAAAAACACAAGTACATGAATATTTCATTCTTAAAAGAGACATTGTACATGCTACCATAGTATGTAACACACATTTTTCTTGATATCTTATCATGAATTTTTTTTTTACTTAATAAAAAAGTGGTGTTTAAAGACCTACCAAATTCATGTGTTTCTTGTAATTATTATAAAGTAGGTAGTAATACCTAAATTGACCATTTAACTTTTATGTAAATTTATAGTTGCTAAAGTACTAAAGGTCTGGTAAAATAGAAAAAAAAACTTTCTTATACAAGTAAGTGGACGCATTTGCAACCGGCGTACTAAATTTTGACTAAATATATTACAAAAACAAAAAGAGCAGTAATTACCTACACAAAATAAAAGATTAAAATGGTAACATGATTGACTTATATCTAAAGTATAGTAATATGGGAAGAAAAGTTATCTTAGCCAAAAGATATAAGCATTGTCAAAGGCCTACGGACTCTACCAAAATAACTTTTACTTTGAAAAAAGCTTATCAAAAGTATTTCTATTTCAAATAACTATCATAACTACATTGTGGTGCTCTATGCTTTTGTTTTCTTCTTTGCTTTTTTCAATCAGATTTGTATAATGTGTATATAAATGTATGTTCCACAGTTGTTACATTTGTGCTCTAGGCAACTATTCTTGTAAAATTATGCATCTTTTGTTTTTTTCACATAAGGTTAATTCAGATATTCAGGTTTTGTCTGTCTTTACTTCTCTAATTTAAATCTGTACAGACAATTTTTACAGAGCTTCAGCCTTCAGAGTTGTATTACAACATCTGATCTCCTGTTGGTTTCAGATACTTGTTTAACTTAAGGTTTTGTGAACAGAATTAAGCCAATTTTATAATTTGGAAACTTTACTTTGTATAGATCTGCTATATGCTTCAACTACATTTACAGACATGATATGTTTCTGAACCAATTCAACATTCTTACTTTCTTTCACTTCATTCTTATTTGATACTTCCTACTTATATCTGGTGACAAATATAAGTAGATGATTCTTCTCCTTACATCATCTGATACTCTGTCTTTTCTCCTCTGTATTTTCTTAAGCTCCTCTTAGGTTGTCCACTGCTTTCCTCTGTTGTGGTGTTTCCCAATATTTAACATGAGTCGGGTATTATTTTTTTTACTAATTGACATGAGTGCTGTATGTACAATGGTAATATACTTTACTTTCTCATCAATTGGCTGGGTTCCCTTTAGTTTTAGGTCTGAGATAGAGATATCCTTTCTTACTGTTTTCACATAGCCATCTGCTATTTCTAGCATATTCATTTCTTTACATCTTTACCTACTATTACTCCTCTTTTCTTTAGAATACCAGAGGTAGAAGGAGAATCAATAAGTTTTTCAATCACTGCAACTTTTTTTTACAGGTGTTTAGGGCAAACCTCTTTTACCTTTTTAGCTTGGCAGTATATGGTGGATCTACTACTATGAGATGTAATTGGTTTATCATTGGTTGTCTGTAACTTTATTTTCATCATCAATTTTCTTGTTGCAATTCTTTGTTTTTCTTGTTTATACTTAAGGAGTGAATCAACAAGTTGGTCATTTTCTTCATTTAAGTCTTAGTTTTTCTGTTCTTTGTTTTCTTTTTATCTCTGTATCTTTTCATCTAAGTGTTTCTTTGCATCTTGATCTTTTTTTCTTCTAGTTTTGTGTTTCCACTTTGAATGGCTTGCCTCTGAAGATCTCTCTTAGCCTTCTTGCACTCTATCCTTCTTTCTCATTTTCTCCAGCCTTGCTGCGTCAGATCTTATATTTGATCTGTATCTTCTCATTTTTAGCTCACCTGACCCAAAGGGTCATGTGAGCTATTGCCATCACTTGGCGTCCGTTGTCGTCGTCGTCCGTCGTTAGCTTTTCACATTTCAATGTTCTCCTCAGAAACCACTGAGCCAAATGGAACCAAATTTGGCAGGAATTTGCATCAGGAGGTCCTCTATAAAAATATGTTTTTTGTTTCAATCGGGAATTCAACATGTCGGCCAGGGCCAATAATGTGTTTTGATTGGCTCAATTTTCAAAGATCTTCTTGTCAGAAACTACACAGCCAATGGGATTGTTTTATGGTGTGAAGGATCCTTGGGTGGTCCTCTACCAAAATTATGTTTTTGGTGCATATCCAAAATCCAAGATGGCTGCCACAGCAGGATGAAGTTTAACATTGGACCCTATGGTAAATACCTTCAAAGATCTTCTTCTCAGAAGCCACAATGTCAGTAAAAATTATCTCTTGCAGAAATGTTCCTTGGATGGTCCTCTACCAAAATATGTTTTTGGTGCTGATCTGAAGTCCAAAATGGCCGTCACTGGGGGACAAAGTTTAACATTTGACCCTATGGGAAATACCTTCAAAAATCTTCTAAATCTGTTTTCTGTGGAAAGAAAGATAACTCCAATTTAATCTGTGGAAAGAGATATCTCTATTTAAATATTGACATAATTTACTTTAGTAAACCGTATATATTTATGATCAGGGTGACTAGGCCTAGACCACCCCCTACCTGAAGTGAACTTTTTAATGGTTGAGATCCCCACCCCTAAACCATATATATTTATGATCAGGGTGACTAGGCAAATTAAATGCCTTATAGCTCAGGCCCCGGGGGTCATCCCCAACGCCCTACCTGAAGTGAACTTTTTAATGGTTGAGATCCCCACCCCTAAACCATATATATTTATGTTCAGGGTGACTAGGCAAATTAAATGCATTATAGCTCAGGCCCGGGGGGTCATCCCCAACCCCTACCTGAAATGCACTTTGGGTCAGGTGAGCTTTTGTCATCACTTTGCATCCGTCGTCGTCCGCGTCTGTAAACTTTTCATACTTTCTTCTTCTTCTTTGAAACCACTGAACTGATTTGGACCAAATTTGGCAGATGTGTTCATTTGGAGGTCCTCTACTAAATTTGTTATTTTGGTGCAGATCGGAAATCCAATATGGCCACCAGGGCCAATAATGTGTTCTGATTGGTTGAAACTTTGAAAATCTTCTTGTCAGAAACTACTTAGCTGATGGAATTGTAACATTACAGAAATGATGACTGGATGGTCCTCTACTAAATTTGTTATTTTTGTGCTGATTGCATATCCAAGATGGCCGCCATGACTCGACTTAGTTTAACATTGGACCCTATGGGAATTTCACATTTTCATCTTTTTTTCTGAAACCACGCAACAGATTTGAACCAATCTTGGCAGAAATGTTCATTAGATGGTCATATACAAGATTTTTGTTTTTGGCACTGATCGGAAATCCAACATGGCTGCCAGGGCTCATAATGTGTTCTGATTGGTCAAAATTTAAAAATCTTATTGTTAGAAACCACTTAGCTAATTGAATTGTGACTTTACAGGAATGATCATTGGGTGATCCTGTACTAAACTTGTGAATCGTTTGCTGATCGGAAATTCAAGATGGCCGCCATGACTCGACTTAGTTTAACATTGGACCCTATGGCTATGGGAATTTCACATTTTCATCTTTTTTTTCTGAAATCACGAAACAGATTTGAACCAAACTTGGCAGAAATGTTCATTAGATGGTCATATACAAGATTTATTGTTTTTGGCGCTGATTGGAAGTCCAACATGGCTGCCAGGGCCCATAATGTGTTCTGATTGGTCGAAATTTTAAAAATCTTCTTGTTAGAAACCACTAAGCCAATTGAATTGTGACTTTACAGGAATGATCATTCATTCATTGGGTGATCCTGTACTAAACGTGTTAATCGTTTGCTGATCGGAAATTCAAGATGGCCACCATGACTCGACTTAGTTTTAGCATAGGACCTATGGAAAAAATGTTTAAAAGTCTTCTCCTCTGAAACCAGCATGTCAATTTAAAGCAAACATGGCATGAATGGTCCTTAGGTGGTCAACTTTCAAAATTATGTCCTGTGAGCCCGACCTCCATCCAAGATTGCAGCAGTCAGCTGACATAGTTTTATCATAGGACCCTATGGGAAAATTGTTTAAAAGTCTTCCCTCTGAAACCAGTCGGCCAATTTAATGCAAATATGGCATGGATGGTCCTTTGGTAGTATACTTTTAAAATTGTGTCCGGTGACTACTACCTCCATCCAAGATGGCTGCCATGAGCAGACATAGTTTTAACATAGAACCCTATGGGATTTGAATAGTAACTTAGATGTATTCGGCATGCAGACATTCTTAAGAGGACTTAGTTATGTCAGGTGAGCGATACAGGCTCATGTGAGCCTCTAGTTTCAGATATTTTTTGACAGTTTTTCATTTTTTGGTTCTTCCTCTTCATTTGAAACATCAAATGATTTTTTTTTTCTTCTTGTTTCTATTATTTATGTACTTAAATGCAAAATCTTCATGAATTCTAAATTAATGGTAGAGTCCGTAGCCCTACTGAAAAGACTTCTTTCTGGAGTTTTTATCAAACAAATAAGTAATTTATGTACTTTAAACTGTGAAATTGAATTAACACACACATTTACTTGTTGAAATACTACCATAAAATGATATTTAACCATTGTCTTAATAAAGATATTTAAAATCAGCAAAGAAAGTTTAATCAGATATCAACTATTAATTACTTAGTTCTTTAAAAAATTGATATTATGGTTCTATATTTGTTATTTCATGTTAACTTTGCTAAAGAAATAATTATATTAAGACAAAAGTAGAAATACAACTTCTTATATCAGTGTTCGCCAAAAACTTTTTTAACCACTAGACATCTGGGCCAGTGACTTGCTAAAGTTACTAGACCGAAGCAGTGCACACTAGACCGAAGATATTTTTACCAGAAAAAGAAGAAACAAATTTTCATTGTTTAATTTTATACATGCATTTGGGTGGTGTCTATTCTAAAGTTGTTACATCCTGTAACAAACTTCCGAGCCCCAGTTTTGTCCTTAAACTGTTTTTCGCAGTATGTACAATACATCATTTGTTCATGTTCGTGTAAATGATGGACAAGACCACAGTGTATGAATTTTCATAAATAGAGAAAAATAGTGAAAATTTAGATGTTGG
>MJUT01010587.1:224174-237171 GCA_002080005.1 Gigantidas platifrons | reverse complement strand
GACTCTACATTGATACTAAAACAGAAAATTCTGCTCCAAAATTTTAATAAATGTCTGGTTTCCACAATTTTTTCTGCATTAGCTCTTTTTTTGGAGATACAATATATAGAAGAAGATGTCTTAAATTTCATGACTGAATAAAGCTTATGAAGCTTTGCAAAAACAGGGCCTGCGGACTCTACATAAAGTAAGCAATTTTTATAGTCATTTTTTGAATAAAATACAGTTCATTAGAAGATGTTAAAAAGATTTTTCTGGTTTATAAATCTCTTAAATGATAAAATATACTTCTTTAGTAACTCAATTAACTACTCTTTATTTCTAATCATACAGATATAACTAACACCCCTTAATAAAAGAAAATATTACACATTGGTGGCGAGACTAATTAAGCAATAACTCTGTCAATTGTCAGTCAAATTTCAATCTGTAGTAAAGTATGGCTTGAAGTGCAGAAAGTAAACAACCCCATAGCAAATTATTTAAAGCTTATGATCACACTTTTTATTGTTAATAAACTAAGCAAAATCATTGTTTTAGATTTGACACAAATCACACCCTAAAAACATGATATATTTTGCACTTCGAAGCCACATTTTGGATGACAAAATCAGAGCAATTGTGTAATGTGATAGTGTTTTAGAAAGCGTAGAGTATAAACTTTTAAATGAGACCACAGTCAGTCTTGTATCTATGAAGATGTAAATGAAATCTGTTTTTGAATGTAGCTAGTAGTGAATTCCAACCTGATTGTGATTCAGCCGTTTATCTGTAGGGATGGTAACGGAAATTTGTGCTGAATGATGAGCAGAATTTATTGAAATCAGATGTTATCTATAGCATTTCTGAAGTGAAATGCAATTTATTTGAGCAAGATATCTGTTACATTGATGAAGTTGTGGCTATTTAAACACCTGTACCCCAAAATGTTTTTCCACATTTTTATCAATAAAAATGTCAAATCCACAAATTAAATGGAAAAAATCATATAAAATCTAAATATCCATATTTTTTCATGCACATAGTCTTGATACATTGCTTGAACATTAGTGCCACTTTTTAGCAAGAAATCTTCACAGAAACTCCACTTATTTACATATTTTAAATAAAAAATAAATGTAAGACAACAATCGTTTTTTGAATAACTACAGTAATAATATTTCAATATTAAGCATAAAAAAGGCACTTGAGTCTTTTGCCTCTCTTCCTTATGGAATTATGAAATGGTATGTTCAATTTATAAGTAAATTAAAGTAAATTAACTGTCATTATTACATGTAAAATTATACTGGAAAGTGAAAAATGGCAAAACACTCCATAAATGTCATGTTTATATATTATTGTACAATCTAAAACAATGTCAATAGAACATTTCAGACAGAATTTTGGTCACAAATGATTGGAAAACTCTGGTAAGTATAGTTAAATATCTGAAAGATGTTTTTCCAAAGTGACAAATAATTTAAAACATTCTAAAATAATAAAGTGAACAAGTGACGTGTAACGAAATTGTGTGGAATATTCATAAATCAAAAACCTGGATATTAGACAATACAAATACAAAATAAATTTAAAAAAAAACAGCAAAAAAGTAATTAAGTGTTTTCATTCAACAATGATGCCCATACCATAATATGACCCGCAAATTGTTTTTGCAGTCATATATAAAAACAGGATTAATAGGAAGTATAAATAAACCCTGTTTTTCCAAGCACAATTTCCAATGTATTTAATTTTGAATTCATTGATTAACACAACCAAGTATAGATTACCGGTAGTTGTAAGTGTTAGAAAACATTATATTAGAAATTTGGACAGTGATAGAATAGCTCCCCTCTTATGAGGCAATTATCTCAGGCTGCATTCGAGATGGCTGTTCATGTGCATGTACTCTGGATAGTTTTACGATCACGAACGTTAAGAACAGAACACTTGGAACGAACTTTTGTTCCGAGAACGTGCTCCTGCGTTTAGATGGTGTGGGTTCCTGGAACGAAAATTCAAGATGGCGACAACTGGAGACGATTTGTAAGATATCAAATGTTTTTGCTCATTTAAACAACAGTTAACTTATAATAAGCGAATTTGCTTATAGCATATACTAGAATACAACGAAATACACAAAAAGATGAATGTAGGGCATTTAAAATACAAGATGATCATTGACAATCTGAATGAAACCAGGATTTATATTCTGAATAAACAGCGATGCAGGACGTTTCGGCCATACTACCAGTTCGACCATATAGTCGATTCGGTCATATACTTTAAAGTCGATTCGGCCACGATATAATTTTTATGTGCATGTATTGTGAATAAAACTATTATTTTAGGTGCTTACTAAGTATTGTTATTTTAATGCCACAAGAGGATGATTTAGTAGGTTTTAGCTCACTTGGTCCGAAGGACCATGTGAGCTTTTGTCATCACTAAAAAATGCGTCCGTCGTCGTCCGTCTGTAAACTTCAATCTTCTCTAAAACCACTGGGCCAAATGAACCCAAACTTGGCAGTAATCTTCATTGGATGAACCTCTACCAAGTTTGTGAAATTGGTGGCGATCGGAATTTCAACATGGCCGCCAGGGTCAATAATGCGTTCTGATTGGCTGAAATTTTTGAAAATCTTCTCGTCAGAAACTACACAGCCGATGGATTTGTTACATGGTGTGAATGATCCTAGGATGGTCCTCTACCAAGTTTGTGTTTTTGTTGCCGATCCGAAATCCAAGATGGCCACCACCATGGAACATAGTTTAACATTGGACCCTATGGGAAATGCATACTAACATCTTCTTAGAAACCGTTTTACAGATGGATTCAAGATCTAGATTTACTTTTTCTTCAGCTTATAAAGATGTAGTACAGTCTGCTTGACATTCACCCTGTATCTTTTCTATTTTATACAACTGCTGTCTTCATGTAATAAGCAATGCGATGAATATAAATGCTGAATTCAGTGGATTATCAAACAAAACCCAAAAAGTGTTGAGTACAAGCACATCTCATCTTCCTAAGCAGCCCATCCAAAAAGAAATTTAATGTAGAAAAAGCTACATGTATGTTTATACCAATTCAAAAATGTCAGGAGATATGTAAAGTATATTTCAGTTTATATAAGTGAGCTTATTTACTTAATATATAACCTAAATGGGCTATTCTGGAAATAGACTGTCCCTCTTAGTGAAAATACTGGAATTTCAAGGTAATTTTTTGGTTTGAAAACTATGTAAAATATAATTAAAGAATTTTTTTACTGTTTAAAAAAAAGTTAGATAGACAAATAAATAGAATTCCAGACTTTCAAGAAAAAAATTGATCTTTTGACCTTGGAAAAATTGTATAGGTTGTATGACTTCCATAGATAGGGGATGGAAAATTTCTGGAAAAGCCTATTTTAGTTATTTGTTTTGCTTACAAAAAATAATAATGCAATCTTTGAAAGTAATTTTTATTCTAACTTTAGAATAAGTTTACAAGTACATTTCGTCTTTGCTCGACTCTAGCAGCATTGCCATAAATATTCGGATAACGATTGCTGTCTTCGGCCTCATCCATATCAATAAATGATAAAATGTCATCATCTGTTAAAATACACAAATTGTGCAAGACACAAGCTGCCATTATCAAGCGACATACTTTTCAGCATATGTACAGTGTATGCATTGCAAACGTCTAAATCTTCCTTTAAGGTGACCAATTGCCCTTTCTACTGTTTGTCTTATTTAAAAAAAAAGATCTATTGTATCGTTTTTGCTGTTGGTTAAGACGTCCGTTGTCACGAAAGGAGTCTGTAGCCATCTTCAAAGTGGGTAAGCACTATCCCCGGTAATGAAGTCGTTTCGTAATATTAAATTATTTTCTGCTTTTTCATATATTGGCGAATTTCGCAGGACCTGTGCATCATGAGTTGCCCCTGGCCATCCTACATATGCATCTGTTATTAAAAAAATGATCATCTACAATCAGTTGCAGTTGCATTGAAGGATAGCCCTTCCTATTGATATAATCTCGTTCTCCTTCTATTGGATTTACCAGACAAATGTGCATGCCATCAATCACACCATCAATCACACCGGTTATGTTAGGTATATATATATTCTACTTGCATCCTGAAACGATGTTGCTATTTCATTTCTTCTGTCTTGTTTAGGCCATTTGATGAATTTATGTGCATGATCGCTGATTGTTTTTGCTGTTGTTTGGACACAGTCATGTACAGTACTAGTCGACACACCAAATATATTAGCTGTTTCCCTCATGCTTTCTAGTGTACTGATGTGCCAAAGAAATATGAGGAGTTTTTTATATACAGATAAAGGCTCTCGACCTCCAATATGTCTTACGAGAAATGGCTCAAATTCTTGTATCAAAATATTGAAAACTGATTTTCCAATGCGAAAATGTCTTCTGAATTCGCTATCGTCCATTCCTGGGACTGTTTCTTCAGCATAATTAGATACATAGGCCACTTTTTCCTTTTTTGAGGCAACACCGAAAACTATTCCACTGTCGTCATATATTTTGTTATTGTCATTTTCTTCCAAAAGGTCTGTTATAACTTCAAATTCCAACAAAGAATCAATATTGACTTGTCTCGCCGCCATTTTGGGATTCATTCTCGGTGTTCGGGAATGCCGTTCGCACTTGAATTGTTCTTGCCGTTCGAGAAGAGTAATAGTATTCCGAGAACGCGTTCTACTTACCAAGAACAACAGTCTTGAATGCAGCCTCAATGTCTGGCATTTATCATCCTTTACACCAGGCCACATGTGAATGCATTCCTATTATAACTCTGTACTGTTTGGTGTCCAAATATATGACACAACTAGGTAGAACACTGCTTTACTGGTTTCATAATAAAGACTGTCTGTCACTTTGCCTTGAAGTGGTGCCCAATTCTTTATAACTTGTATAACCTCCCCCCCCCTCCTCCTCTTTTTCCTCTTTGGCTGGTTTTGGATACAATTGACTTCATGATGAAGATTTATGTATTTAAGGTGTCAATCAAACAAAAAATATTTTAAACAATCAATAAACTGTAAAATTTATTTAGTGGTGTCACTCACTCACTTAACTGGCTTCATTGCATTTACTCAATACAAAAAAAAAAATTTGTTCGTGAGCGACCTCATTTTTGAACTTTCCATACAATCAATAATTTTAGTACTAAAGTGAATGACTCAATTCAAGAAGTGCATATTTTATTACATTTGTGATATATCTTGCATATTTTGCCATAAAACATGTTCTGTCATCAATAATTTACATTCAATAAAGTCAAATATGGGTGCTGACATATTGGATTGAAAACGAGGCTAAATATCGAGGCCAACATTGACACGGAAAAACTACAATTACAGATACAGTACGTATTCGTCTCCAAAAAAAAGTTGTCATATTTTGATCGCTTCGATTCTACTTCTTTTTTCGCTTCGACTTCAACATGGCCAGAGAATGGTTAATACACAAGGTTTAATTATTCATAATTATGAAAATGTGATTTCGGATGTTTGGAAAACAATGTATTCTTCAAAAAAGCCTGTAACAGATACCCACCTGCTGACATATTTTTTTTTCTCACAAATCACGAAAATTTACTGTTACCGTCCCTACTTCTTGTATATTAACTTTTCGCTTTTCTCTATAAACCATTGGCATTTCAGTGCAGTGGAGATCATAGAGAGGAGAGTTGAATTAAAATGCACTCGATAGTTCATTAGATGGTGATAAGTTAACGAATAAACAATATTGTGGCGCTTTCGAGATGATTCGTCCATAAACCAACTCAGCCATATACCGATTCGTCCATAGACCAATTCGGCCATACTTTTTATAATGAGATATACCTAATAGCGTCATTGTTTTGGCATTTCAGTGCAGTGGAGATCATAGAGAGGAGAGTTGAATTAAAATGCACTCGATAGTTCATTAGATGGTGATAAGTTAACGAATAAACAATATTGTGGCGCTTTCGAGACGATTCGTCCATAAACCAACTCAGCCATATACCGATTCGTCCATAGACCAATTCGGCTATAGTCAATTCGGCCATACTTTTTATAATGAGATATACCTAATAGCGTCATTGTTTTGTAGTATTAAGAATTGTTAGTAGTTTACATGGTTGTAGAAAAAGGTTTTGCCACCTATATTTAAAGCATCTTGCTGTATGATAATGTCACATGGACGATGTACAATCTCTATCCAGGGTTCTCGTTCCTGCTACGACAGTGTGATGCGATCCATATAATTACCCAAAGCTGCCCAAAGGGACCATAAAATATACTTTAATTGTCATTAGAATAAGAATGTGTAATTAATTTGTGTATTTGACATTAAATTTACTCTTTTTAGACGTGTATTTAATGACCTGAATCTTGACCTTCTAAAATGGATATATATTACTACTGAAAAAAATGTAGTGACATTTATATGAAATAGTATCTGTTATATTAGTAAATAAGTTTAATGTTTGATCGTTTATTGATTACATAAAAACAACAGTTACTGCATGACTGCGCTTGGTATACGAAAGCTCGGCTTGGACTACAAAACCTGACCGGAACTACGAAAAAGCCAATAATCGCCAATCATTGGTATTCATTAATAAATATTAATTAATGTGTCAGTCAAAACCAAACCATTATTTTTAAATTATTTAATTGTAAAAACAAAAAACTGCAATACAGATGTTGAGTGGAAATTCAATGTTTCTAAGAAGCCCTTCATCAAAGAAAGTAGCAGAAATAAGGCAACAAAAAAGACCACTTGTAATTTGACAAACATAAAGACTTTAAAAATTCAAAAGTGAAACGATTTTACTCCAAGCTGCACCAAATTTCTATAAAACAAAATGAACTGGACATCAGTTTTATTCCTACTTGGTTACTGTCAAAATGCAACACAAAATGGTTTTCGACTATACGTCCAGTTTGAGCAGATTAGCAAAGGTGTGTTTGTTAAGGACACATTTCTTTACCCTGAAAATTTTACTCATCGTGCTAAAACTACAAAAAAATATATACCCCGGTATATTTATTTTAAATTTTATATTGTAATTACTTTTATGAAGTCTTCACAAATAAATTTAAGTTATGTATCGAAAAGATTAAATTAAGATTCTTAGCGAACACAAAAATAAGACATATAGGGTCATTTTAGCGCCGAAAATTTCTGCTTACCCGCATTTGTAATAGGACGTTACGGTGCCGGAAAATTTTGCTTACCTTGATATTGGATAGGATATTTTAGCAAAGATTTACCAAAAGTAATGACATTAAAACTTTAAGTAGTAAATATATTAATGAAAAAAGTATAAAATGCAGTTTTACTTTAACAGTTTGTATTTATGTCCAAACTGTCTTTCCCATTGTATGACTAAATTATATAATTTACAGGGTTTATTTGATATTTAAATTGTTATTTTGAATACCTATATGGTCCCTTTGGGTAGCTATAGGGTCCCTTTGGATACCTTTAGGGTCCCATTGGGTCCCTTTGGGTAATTATATGGACCTGTGTGATGAAGTGGTGGATCTAAGAGCAATATAAGCAGGATAATTATTTGTTGTATTCTATACAATGTTTCATAGAGATTTTCGTTGATTTAGCTTAATATGTTTGTGTTAGTTTGTTGATAAATTTGAATTTGTTGTGAATATGCAAAGGGAAATAACTGTATCTATTTCCATTATCCAGGAAGGGGAAAAAGTCTATATATATGTCAGTTTGATATGAAGGGCTGGATGGGGTTTTACAGAATAGAGAATAATGGTCTTAAAATGAATAAATAGAGGAAAATGGCCCTTCAAAATTTTGATTATGATTTCAACACATAAATGTGTTACTATGAATAGGTCGTTCCTGCTAATATAGTTTCCTTTTCCTATTTTGTGTTATCTTTTTAATTGTCTTGTCAGTTGTTTATTTTGTTTTGCTCTCATTTTTTCTGTTGTGAACTAGACTATTCATATAATGTTGTGCTTAGCATTCACTATGTTTATTGCATGACAGGATATTTATTTTATATTTGCTCATGAAATAAATGAGCAAATATTTATTTCTAAAAAAAAACTTCCAGATCCCTATCAGAATCAAATGGCCACCCCCTAAGAGATACATAGGCAGATCCAGAGGGGGACAGGCCCCCCCCCCCTTTTTTGTACTAGATTATAGACTGGTAAAGCATATTTTAACAGAATATTTCCAGTTTCGTCCTTGTCATTTTTCTTTTTACCATGTCTTCACTCTTGTAATTTTCGCTTTGAATTACGTCTCGGTATGATATCTTTTGATATTTCTTTAAAAAAAAAATTCCTGAAATAAAATGGGCCCCCCCCATATGGAAATGTCTGGATCTGCCTTTGAGATACATGTACATTGTCGTACAGTGTGGTCTGTTGTCAATTGTTGAATACGATACAACGATCTCTGTTGTAGATGGTGTAAAATTTTCTGTTTTGGTGAACCAGTGTGTCATGTAGTTTAGGGGGCTCTACATGTCCTAAAAAAACAAAGCTTTGTTGGAATATTTCAATCAGAAAATACATTTGCATTTTTATTTTTGGAAATATTTTCTGCTAGTGTGCAAAACACAGGGCACTGAATTAAGAACTACTTATTTATAATTGTATATAGAGATTTGATTATACAACTGTAGGGTTTTATAGGGCAAACAAAACACATCTTTTTTCACTTAATAGAATTTGTTAAATCAAATAATTTATCTTCAATTTTTATTCCTTTTACAGATTGATGCAACATGTATTGCTTTACAAGATATTTACTTAGGACAGTTAAAGTTGCCTCAGGAAGGATACTACCTGTGGTAGAGAGGCAGACATGGTCATGTAGAAAAGCACTTTATTTATCACCTCAGTATTCTATAGTTTGTGTATCAAGCAGCAGTCCTGCTTTGAGTGTTAAAAATGGTTTGAAAAAGTACAAAATTGAAATTAAAATGCCATTACTAGAAGGAACATTTGACCAGGAAACTGCAACTGAGTATTTGAGTAATCTCAACGAGGAAGAAAAAAAGAGATTAAAATTGTACAAACTGGAGTATGAACTGTGGATGAGCAGTGGATTGGTAAGTTGTATTAATGTGTTGAGGAGCAAGGGAGCGGTAAGTTGTATTAATATGTTGAAGAGCAAGGGAGCGGTAAGTTGTATTAATATGTTGAGGGCCATAAATTGATATTTAGAGAAAAGTGAAAGGGCTATCAAGAATGGATTATCCAGAGATATTTGTAATTATTGGGCACAAAACACAGAACAAAGACAAAAAAAACCATAACACATCAAACTAACAAGATATGAGGGTGAACCATCACACTTTAGGGTAAGCAGTTCCTGTTTTGTATAAGACATCCACCGTATTACTTGTAGGCAAGTTGGGTAAAAGACCTGTCGGTGATAATCATGAGTTCATTTGGACTTGACCTCTAATCAGTCTCTGTCAGATGTTGGGGGAAGCATACATAGTCTTCACGATAACCCACTTGTCTGATTAAGGTAGACGGCATACATGTACGTGGGGATTACCATTATAAAGATGATGATGGCATTTTAATAATAATAATAATCATTCAGGACCTTCAAATGAAATCTTATAAATTGCTGAAGTAGATGATGATGCACTCTTAAATAAAAATGTCAAAACAATTGATTTGTTTTATAATAATGTTACTTCAATTTTTTTTTTCACATTCAATTTTAAGAACATTGCAATTTTGATTTTTTTTTTCTTCAAATAATCCCAATTTTCCCCTTTCAAAATCTTAAAAAAGGTCCATTTTATGGTATCCAAATGAGATTAGAGTGCAAGATTTTACTTCATTTAGCCTAATTATTTTCAGGGGGGAATCCCCCCAACCACTTTAAATATATCTCACCCAAAGGTGCTATGATCATCGAACAAGTAAGTAAATTTCCGGCAGGGTTTTTATTGGTTTATTTGACAGACATATATACATGTCTGTGTCCCAACATACACTTTAATAACAACTATTCAATAAACATCATGATAAGTCGACATCAATAACAACGGCACATACATAGATATTTATATAATAATGTGGTCTTGTCCAGGTATTATGCCAAAATATTATCCAGGTACCGGTAATATGCCAAAATATTACAGTACCAAATATCACTACAGAAACTTACACAAAGTATAATAATGCACGATATCCATGATAGGTAAGGGACTTTTTGTTTTCACTAGACCTGGGGGCTTTAAAGCTAGTGAAGCAGAAAAGTTAGTGTCAACCCCTGTGAAATATCAGTATGATGGGACAGTACACAAAAATGATGTCTATCATGATAGAAAACACAATAACAGTGAAAGTATCAAAATTATGGGAGAGAGTATACAAATATGTCCACGATAACAAAACATAGTTTTAATCTACACCATCAGAATCTATCTGTACTCTACACCTATGTATTTGTTCATGATATATCTAACTAAACGTTAGAGAAAACCGAAGAGGCAAGAATAGATAATCCAGAGACAAAATTGGGCACACAAGACACAGAAAGAAGATAAACAAGACAAAAAACAAACACAACACAGATAACTAAAAAGATTAGCAATACAGACCCCACCAAAAAACGGGGGTGAACCCAGGTGCTAGCTAAGAGTAATCAGTTCCTGCTTCTTACAAGAAACCTGCCATGACACTCGCATATATATAGTAAAAATCTTGTAGGTAATAAAGAAAAGAAATAATCTACGTAACAAGGAAAAGATCCATTGTCATTTACGATATGGATATTTCGTAACTGTCAACCAGATCATGATTACGAACGTAGAATTTTTGTAGCAATCACTTCAACCTAGGAGCAATGTAGCCTTGTTTCAGCAGCTGACCTAAACTGTTGTCAGTTAGAACCATATCTTTAATTGTTAAAAGTACATGTATATGGAAATTGTCACCAAATACATTAATGATCCATTGGTTGCTTTTACAGCCAGTACCATATGAAATGCGAGATGAATGGTGGGCACAGATTTTGTATTCCTGTCACACTATAAGTTCAAGAAAAAAAATCTATATCTTTTTTAAAAATTTAGAGCATCATAAGCGGGTCAAGATTGAGAAGAGCAAAAAAGCCCAGCAATTAAACCTAGAAAAAAGTGACTCCTTGAATGACAAAAAGTCAACATATACCATATTTTTAAGACTTATTAGAGCCACACAGAACAAACATTGGCATGCTAGATGTGCTCAATCTATGATTTTTGGTAGACCATTTGTTGTGGATATGAGCTATGAAAGCTACATGAGTAACAAGGAAACTGTTAGCTTTATAAACCAACTCCTTGACGGATATGGTAGTAATCACCGTCGAATAGAACCATGTGATCTTGTTTTAACAAATTTTGATAAAAGTGGATTTGTTTTCAAGAAAATTTGTTATATGCATGATTCACCTGATTGTTTGTTTGCAAAGATATCAGAACAAAGTTATCTAGATCTTTTTCCAAAGGAAAGACTTGTTTATTTGACACCTGATGCAGAAGATGATCTACTTGAGGATGACGAAGATAATATATATATAATTGGTGGATTAGTGGATGCAAAAGACAATAAACCATTGTCTTATGCTAGAGCCAAGAAAGATAATATTAGAAGTGCAAGACTACCTATTGATCGATACCTTATGTGAGTTAATTTAATTAAATTACTTCTCATGGCCACTGAAAAATTGTCCTCCATGAGAGATCTATTGATTTCAGTAGTCCAGATGTTTAGTTAGCTATATACACTAACATCTTATGACATCCCATATAAGGTTGCCTCAGGTGTCCTATTTTCAGCCAACCAATCAATGACCAACTGATCAAAAACCAACCAATGACAAACTGACCAAATCGTGAGGTATTAAAAATCAAGCACATTTTGAGGGCTGTTGTCCTATTGGTCAATATATTTAACTTTCCTTGATATGATTGGACCTTGTCAAAGATGAATGAAAGGCTACTTAACATGATTCTATACAGGACATTGTTAGATGTTATATCAAAGAAATAAATCATGGAAGCCAGAATGTGAGTTTTAACATGTGTTGGTAGATATTAGTATTTTATCCCGAGCTAGAGGCGAGGATATCCGCCAACCCATGTTAAAACTCAAAACACATTCTGGTTTCCATGAATTATTTTGATTCTGATATGTCTAAGAGTACAAATACGGTAGTATACTTTGATTGCAATACGGTAATTTATATTTACGTTTGCGGACATTGTCGATCACAATTTATACTGCCAAATTTGAGCAGACGATAATTCATCAACATGAACATGTACATTTATGACGGAAAAGTCAGTCACATGAACCGGCGAATGTGCTAATGAGATTATACCCAATCGATAAATCGCTCAAGCGAAAGAAGGACGTTAGAATTAGTGTATTACCAATACAAAAATCAATAAACGTCTAATTTTTTTTTTTTTTATTTATTTTTTTTTTTCTCAACTGCAAAATACATCAATACAGAATATAGTACAATAATATAATAACATATAAAACATCATACAATCTATATAATAAAGTACAATTAAATCTTCTTACAATCTTTTCCAGTATATAATCATATAATGTATATTGCAGTGGAGGTTTTCTTTTTTTTTTTAGAATAGAAAAATGAGAAAAGAGGTATTTTGCAGAGTTTAAAATTGTTTACAATTAATATGTGATAAATATATTTTTTTATATAATTAAGAAAGAAAAAAGTAGATAAGAATTTTAGTATATTTAAAAAAAATAATAAAGACATTGAGAAGATGAGGTTGTACTTTATATTGGCATTTATACATGTATGTAAAACTTTTATGGTCTGGCCTGGTGCATTCAATCAATTGGACTATAACACTGTACCCGATATACAAAAGTATTATTTGGATGGATCAAATATTCATATTGTTTTAATTACCCGGTAATGAGTATACTATAGTATAATGAATATAAACCAGAAAAATATATTTAGATA
>MJUT01010587.1:181621-197038 GCA_002080005.1 Gigantidas platifrons | reverse complement strand
TATCCATGTTTACTAAAGTTATCGCGTAAACAAGACACAATTCTCAAAATTGGTGATTTTTCAACCAAAAACTAAGATTTTCCCCCAAAACCCTTGCTTAAAATATTTCCATATTAGAACCCATCCAAGATAATGATAATTACAAGCCACATGCAAAAAAATATTCAAATATATCCATGTTTACTCAAGTTATCGCGTAAACAAGAAAGTGTGACGGGTGGACGGACAGACAGCTGCTATTACTATATCCCCTCACCGCTATCGTGGGGGGATAAAAATGCATCAAGCATGTCAAATTAGATGAAAAATGTTAACTGTGTATATCTGCCATGATTGGAAAATTTCAGAGTTTGGACCCTATTTAGCCTCTTTTTCATAATAAAAAAGCTAATTTTCTGTAATGTATCTTGAAAAAAAAAATGCATGAAAATGCAATGAGAAATAAAAAATTTCAAATTCTGATGAATTTTATTTCTGAAACTGTAAGAGAGAGAAAATCCATCGACATACAGTCAAACCTGCTTTAGTGACCACCTCTAATAAGCAACAACCTGCATGTGACCTTATTTTTATTTCCCTTCACAGTGCATTTTATATAAATTAAAACTGTATTTAGCGACCACCTGTCTTATGTGACCATACTTCACTGTTCCCTTGGAAGGTCACATAAGACAAGTTTGACTGTACTACTAGAAGCTCTCTGTACAATCAATTCAAAACCATTCTGTCTACAAATGGTAAGCAATGACGATTTCAGGACCATAACATAATTAAAACACTAAATTGTTTTTTACAGTCACATCAAAAGGTACATGTACATTTTGTATGTACATGTAATACCTGTACTGATACTACGTCTGTATAAAAAATATAAGCTATATACTATTATTTAGGTGAACAAACCTGGGATTTTCTGAAGTACTACTAAAAGTTATCTGACATTTAATAGTTTCTCCAGCTAGGTAAACAGAGCCTCTAGGAAGATAGGCTGTTACTTCTATCATCGTCAGCTATCTTCCTCCACTTCTTTAGTGCATGTCAATTACTGTAATACAAATATTCATAAATAGTAGTGGTAAGATACATTGTAGATTGAGAACTTAAGACATTGTACGATGAAGATTCAATAGACCTTTTGTACATTTCTGATTTGATTCTAAAATTATATTTTTTATCACTTTTTATAAGAGTTATTTCCCTTAATGCAAAATGGTACCCGGTCTAGCAAGATCAATGGATTTGAGTATAATTTTCTCGTAATTTGTAGGAATTTGAACCATGTAAAAATTCAGAGGATAATTTCATAGTAAACAGAATAATCACAAGTTGTTACATTATAATTTTGAACAGATTTATATGGGAAAAAAACATATGTTATTTTCATTGAACTATGCATGAAGTGGGGCCCATGGCCAGGACAGATAATCTTCAGCACTTCATTTATTTAAAACAAGATGTTGCACGCTACGTCGTGCTAAGAATACCCCCACTCGTTCATTTGTAAGTCGCACAGTAAACAGAAAGTAGATGTGCGGTAAACCTGGAAAGGGGAGACACGGTACAAGTCACCATATGCCAAAGCCATATATCAAATATAAAATCATTTCTTCCAGTAGAAGCTGAGATATCTGTTACGAAAGTGTGAACGGACAAGGTGATTGTAATATAGCCCCCTCTCTACGAGTGGGGGTATAATAAAGAATATCTGAACCTGAGAATACTTCTAAAATGAATAAATACATATAAACCTTTCCTCTCAATGTAACCAGAAGATGATACAATGTAAGTTGTGACATCATCAGCGGTATATAAGCATGAAAGGTTTGTAATTGGTGCATAGTTGTCTGCTGTCCTATATACATGTATCATGAAGCTAAGGCCATAACATTTATCTGTGTATTCAGTAACGTTTTGGTTACAGAGACTATCCGGTTAGTACATGTACATTGTTAAACAGTTTACAAAATCTTTAGTCATTCTTAAACAGTTTACAAAATCTTCAGTCATTCTTATTCGATAATTAAAAAAACATGTGCAAATAATTTAGGATTCTGTTGTAAGTTCATATACATTGTATATATATGTATCTGATGTAATAAATGAACAAGCATTTCAATTCTATGTTGATGTACAGAGAAACTTGCACTCATGATCATGTTTGCACATGATCAATGTCCGATATCAATTTGAGACAGATTTGGTTTCAGGGAAATTTGTAAATTCATCCAACTCATGAAATCCCTGGAAAAACTTGTGTCTCTAAATGTGTCTAAAACGTATCACGTCTTTTGACTTTACCATATATTTGGTCCAGTATACAAATGTAGATATGGTGTTTACCAGACATTTGGTCCAGTATAGATATATATATATATAGTGTTTACCAGATCATACCCTATTTTACTGGAAAAATAGTTTTTTCTAAAGTTAAATCTCAATCATACTCAAATATGAGTGCCTAATCTCGTTGAATTTTTTTTCTGCTCTATATCAAATTCAGATTTCAAATCGCAATAAGATTAATGAGTCAGGGCTCACGTTAGAGGGCGATTCGAGTGAAGAAGTCACCTTGTGAAAGTTGACTTCGCTTTATCGTTGGTCAAAAGCGAAGTTCAAGTCACCTTGAAATTTCGAAGAGTCGCCCTATGTCGCCAGCGTATTTTCTTCAAATGATTATGTTATTTATGAAAATGTCGAAATAGACATTTATTGAAATCTATCGTACATTTATCCGTTAAGTCTTTTGAAAGCGATTTTCTTGAACAGTAATTCATTATGGTTGAAAGAAACCTGGCATAATAATCAACTCGTTGATGGTGGCCATTATTAGGCAAAAGCAGAAGGTAAAATCTTAATTTTGTTCAAAATAAACAACAATGGCGCCATTGGAAAGGGGACGCAATCCACCATTATGCTATAGGAAATGTTGATCGCACTTTTTGTCCGAAGCTACTTTCAACAAAACAAACTTTTGATTTTTTTTCTTCTCCTTACTGTGACATAGAATCATAATTTTCATATCTAATACATGGAGTGTTTTTGTGTATTTCAAGTTGGATTATATAATGAGCTCTGACGTAGATAATTGGCAACCAAGGTAGGCGTGTCATACACCATGTTGTAGAAAAATTATCATATTTAAAGTAGAGAATAATTTTAGCTCACTAAAAAAATTCTAAAAGTTTTTTTGACCGTGAACTGAGGCAACCGTCACGAAACCGATAAGGACCTTTCTTTATGGATAGACGTACAAAAATGTAGATAGTAAACAAATATATATGTATGAAACAAGTGCCTGTGGCCCAACTGTCTAATTTTCTTCAGTTTTTGTATGTTTCAATTTAGTTTTTTGTTACTCATCATACCAGTATTTTATTTCCTGTTCCATGCTTATTTACAATCTATCCTGAAATCATTATATTTGCAGTCCAGTTGATTTCCTAGAATTGCTTACTTTACATTGTTTATCAGTTGAAGAATTGTTTCACTTTGGTATGATAAATTTAGATTTTGACAGAATGCCTATTTATTTAAAGGAGTCTGGACTTCCGTGACACGTAAAAGTAACCATATTGCAAATTTCGTTTGGTTTTAAGCGGGCGAGTTTTGCAGGACATGATATTTACAATCCTCAGACGGACTTAAGTTATAGACTAGAGTCCAAACGATCTTACAACCTTCTTAGGATTGACTAGTACTTTTTTGGCACTATTTCTGTTATTACCTGTTCTTTAATGCCAAAACAGGAATACAATGATTATAAAATACGGTTTCAAAATAAAAGAGACACCTGCCAATCTGTCACTTTTGACAGGGGATTCTAAAATACGAATCAAGATCGGATAAGGACTGTCTAAATTAGGAACCAATTCGGAACGAAAATATCAAAGTTTCGGGTTGATCTGCAGAAAATGACAATTTGATCTTGTTTTAGATAAGATGCTTAGGCGTGGTGGTTAGCAGACTATTTTGCTTCCATTTAATTATATCATGGACAACCATAATATATCAGAGTTATCGAACCTGATAGTGACTGTAAAGTTGCATTTGATTGTATTATTTTAGCATTTACTTGTTTTCACCTCTAAAATCAAAATGCCACCAGTCAAATTGGAAAACGTGTATTGTGTATTTTCTTTAAAAATAACGACTGTAAAAAGGCATTATCTTTACGCATCAAGAGATTTTGCTAAATATTTTAATACACACAGCTGTCGGATATACGATTGATACTGCAAGTCACGAGATGATATCAGGGCTGATATGGAAAAACATGCCTATTAATCTCTTATATGTCCACAAAGACACCTACGTGCACAGGCGCTTGTGTAGAGTCAAAAATATGCTCGCTATATGTACCTACACAAGCGCCTGTGCTACATGTATCAAATTGCCACTTCCCATATTCTTGAGACAAAGTTAAAAAAAAAAATGCATACCGGTATATTACAATAGTGAGAAAAATAACATACACATGTATTTTTATTAAGAAATTCAAATGAAAATAAAAATAAAAAGTTTTTCCTATTTAAACAACAAAGCACTATGGAACGAGTATCATGTCCAGTTATACTAGTGGCACCAGTCCAATTTTATAAAACCTATATCAATAAAAACAAATGTCGATAATGATATTTTTTTTTACAATTTATTTATAAGTTTAGTTTATGCAAGTTTAGAATGGACATGTAGACAATGTTGTGTCCATCGGAATTCCTCTTCTGCTTTGTAACTGAGAGATCACTTTTATTAAACGAAGTGCCATTCATGAAAATAAAACTACGTTTCGATATATTATATACTGTGTGATAGCAAAGGAAAATGTAAAGTGTGATAACAAATAAGATAAAAAGCAGGTGTAGATATAGATATATACTTACATGTATGTCCATGTTTCTTCATTGTAATCCAACAAACTCATTTAATATGTCTCATTTCCAAGGAAAATGGAAGGTGGTGTCAGAGGAAAACTTAGATGATTTATTTGCAGCATTTGGTAAGCCATATAAGTTGTAAAGCAAACATTAAATAAGATAACACTAGAGTCAAATTAGCATAAACATGGATACCAAATTGAGTAAATCGAATGGCTAGAGTGATCGCCTCGAGTGCTGTAGATCGTAGGCTGGAGCCCAGGTCGGTTCATTCCAAAGACTATAACATTGGTATTTGTTGCTTAGTATAAAGGAGAAAGAATAAAGACTGGTTGGCTCAGAATCAGGATAATCTGTTCCAGTTAAGTGACATGCCTATCCGCGGACTGTTGCTTCCGAGTGGGTTAGCACTTTAAAACTATCTAACCAAGCGTATTAGCAGACATCATTTGATCATCTCATGGAATGTAACTTGTTCTCGCCATGGAATAGCTGAAAATTGCTCATTCGGCGTTAAGCAACAATAACTCATTACTCGATCCCCTCAATGTGAGTGAATGAGCGAGTGGTTGTTCTAACACTTTCAGCTTTATTGCTAATTTTCAAAATTTTCTCTTTGATCTTTACACACGATAATATCTATAATCATCTTTCCCTATATCTACCTCATAGGACAACCTTAAAAGTAGTAGCATAGTTAGCGCGAGCACTAAACATGTGTTATCATGAGAGAACCTGTCTTATCAAGCGATTCTCTCAGCGTTAATCCCTTTATTACCACTTCAATAATTTTCAAAATATATTTATGTTGATAAATTGATGTACATATTTTGCTTTCAATTAAAACTTGTAGCCACTCTAAAACATAAGAATTCCAGAATGAAACATTTAAAAACTTTTTTTCGTGATGCATTTAACCTAAGCTGAAAATACAATGCAAAAGAATATAAGAACACCACTTAACTCAATATCTAAGTTTAGTGAGCTTTGATTCGCTTTTGAAAAGTAGTGTTAGCAAAACGTTATTTATTTTATTTTTCCCTCGCCGGCGAACATACAACTCCACGCCTTCTAGACATTAACTTTAGCTGGAAGCGGGATTATCCATGTCCTATAGAAACATTCTATCAGTTTCTTGTATTGCATCGCTAGATAGACTTGATTTGCGACAGTAAAAACAGTGATTGACCGTCGACAAAGCATAAAATACAATTACAGTCATCTAATAAATGGGAGGGGGGAACACTCTGTCAGAACAGTTCCAAAATCACATTGGAAAATCATAATGTTTTTCAGTCATGACCATTATTGACAATACATTTTGTATAACCAATAATTTATATCGGCACTTTTTCCCATCAAGTGAACTGAAATATCTACACAAAGGTACGGTAATGTGAGATGAAATATTTATGCAGCTCTATTATAAGCTTCTTAGAGCTTCTGATTTACATTGTGCTTGTATGCAACCGTTGGTCAAAACATTATGCTGTATGTATGCTAACTGCAATTTTGTTCCATGAACCAACTAAGTTTCTTGTTATTATTTGTAATAGGTGTAGATGATGAAATGAGATCAAAAGCGAAAGAAGGTCTTATCAAACCCACACAGGAAATATCTGTAAATGGTGAACAATATCAAGTCAAGACCACTATCGGCCATATCAGTACCGAAGTATCATTTAAATTGGGAGTAGAATTTCCAAGTTCATCGATGGATGGAAAGAAAATTATGGTATTATTTCTTAAAAACCAATTAACATTAGTACATATGTCATTTATACAATAAGTAACAATTTGGTAAAGCTAACACTAATTTGGTAAAGCTAACACTAATTTGGTAAAGCTAACACTAATTTGGTAAAGCTAACACTAATTTGGTAAAGCTAACACTAATTTGATATCTAAGTTGGGTTGTTACCTTTGCTAGTGGACTATTAGTCCTCAAGGGAATCATCCACTCAGTAGTCAGTGTTTCAACAAAGACCATGTTTATAAGATATATTTATCATTGAAATTTACAGTTGATTAATAATGCAATTCTTATCAAAACTAATGTTCTCCTTCCTATAAATTATAGGTGACCATAGCCGATTTTAGCTATCCTGTTTAAAGGCACTTTGGTTTTATTTGGTTTTCAAATGTTTCGTTGTTTGAGCGTACACGATGGGGGTTATTATAGAAACGCGTCATGCGCACTAAAATTGACATGTCTACGTTCTTATTAACAGATGCCCCCGGAAAATATAAGCAGATAACATATATCAGACAGAACAAATACGGAATAAAAAAAAGGTGAAATGTTTTTCTTTGATACTCTCAATTTGTGGTTATTTCCCTTCAATTAACAAAATTTGGCGATAAAAATATTAAAATTCCATGCATTTGCTTCAAATGCTTTGTCACATTTTACCTCCAGGCTATCTTTACTAGAAAGCAACTTGGATAATACATCTGCACGTTATTTTGAATTCACGATAAGTATTCAATGTCGCACTTGCATACTGAAATTCTCAATGGAAACAGCTGAATTTTCCTATTTTGCATTGGAGAATTCAAAATATATTTCAATTTTTTTTGGTCTGTTTTAATTACGAATATTCAGCATCATGCAAGTAATCATTTGATCTTCGAAAAAGCCAATGGATTACAAATGTGTGTTTTTCAATAATTTACAATTTTTGTTGGGTTTACTCGATCTGTGAGACAGAAAATATATTGTTTTCTTGTTATTGATAACCATAATTTGTCTCCACAGTGCTTTCACAAGGTTGTGTAAGTCAGACCGCAAGACATGTATCACTACAATGAAGAGTATATATGTTGTTTGCAGCAGTAAAGTGGTGCATGCACATTGTTTTCAAATAGTCTAAAGCCTCTTGACACTCTTTTTTCCAATCAACTTGTGCATGTTGCTTATAGACAATTCAATAACTGGTACCGTATTTTGTTTTAGAAATTTGGAGTAAACCTCCTATAAAAACTAGATAGATTTTCAATAAAACTTCTAACCTCTTTGACAGTTAAATGGGAGTTTAAGAACCGAATTACCTTGATGGTATATTTAACTCGATTAATACACTACCTAAATATTATGTCTCGTACTCGTAACCTGTCAAAGACAATCTGAGCGTGTTCTAAATCTTCATAGTTGATGTTGCGTCTTGATTGTTTTTGTGCTTTAGGTCCAGTATAAACTAGATGGAAATAAACTTATAGAATTACAGAAGTATGGCACTCAAGAGGCAGTCATTACAAGAGAAATAAACGGAGATCATCTTATTACGGTAAATATTGCAATAAAATGGGGGGCGGGGGGATACCACAGTGTCGGAACAATTCTAAAATAAAATACCAAAATCGTAGAATGAGGCAAATCTGGTACCCCTAACAAACAAATGGCCGGGTACATTCCTGGCTTGGAAATGGTCGTCAATAAAAAGCGGCGCGATTAAACTAGTTTTATGGGCCAAAACATCCCTTCCTAATGAAATGATGCGGTTGTGCAAGTGCTTTCCTTATACATGTATGATTAAAAAAAAAAAAAAAAACCGGGCGAGCAGCATTATTATAAAGAACTCTATAAAATCTTGCATTATGCATTTATTCATTGAATCTTCGCGACACAACAGTTTTCATATGTGTAATTGCCTCAAAATACGATTAACATGTTTACCGGAAAACAGAAAATTCAGTCAAAAGTACTGTAAATATTAAAAGAAATAAAATTATATGGAAAAATAATTATATTGAGACTTCATATTTATCGAATAAAATGCTATATAATTCACTGCTTTTTAACAAAATAGAGTCTTCTATAGGAGTTGATAAATGAGTAAAAATATTAGATATACAAGAAAAACCTTTCATGAAACCATTATACAAATTTATTTTTTCATATTTGGAAGAAAACAAACTGATAATATTTAGATGGAAGTTAATACAATACATCATTCCTACAAAAAAAATTATTATTTCAATGGAAAATTGTGAATAATAATCGATGTAACTTTTGTGGAAAGGAAGAAGACTATCTTCATTACTTTATTACAAGTTCTTTTTTGAAAACGTTTTGGGAGAAAATATATAATCTTTTTAAAAGTAATAATTTAGAATTTACATTAAAGTTAAAACATATTATATTTGGTTATAAGATATCTGATAATAATTGTTATGGTGTTAATTATTTTATTACAATTCTTGGTTTTTCAATATATAAATCATATTATTTATCTGAACAGAAGACAAAAAATGTAAATGTTTATAACATTTTTATATACGAATTAAATAAAAGAATTGATGAGATAAAAAATCATAGTATAAATAATAGTTTTTTGTATGCTATGAAAAAGAAAAAAAATAGTTCTTAGATATTATTATTTCTATTCTTAAAATGTATTTAAATTTGTACCAGCTGATTAATTCCCTGGATAATCAGTGGAGTGTAACAGGGTGCATCAAGAGAAGCTTGGACTCTTGATTAAATTTGTAACAAGCAAGAATTCAGAATAAATAAAATTATTATGTTTACCGGAACATACCATGTCAGTATAACGTTGAAAATAAACCCTTTTATGGTACTCCCATAATCTCTCACATGTGGAGAAGGAACTTGTGATTAGATACATAATAAGATACAAAGAAAACAAAAGTGTGTTAATGTCACCATGGTAGTTCTGTTTGTCGAGTCAATCGGGGGTGTGCTTTATTAGCCACCTATAACAACAGGATATCAAAGAATTCAACTTTTGATTACTTAATACTTATGATATCGGATTATAGGTCAAGGTCATTCAATAATTGAAATGGAAGAAGAAAAAAAACTTCACTTATTTTTTGTAGGAGTTATCTTTCTTATGTTGGCAGTTTAAATGCTTATCAATAGTTGTCAGTCTCCAGACAATTGGCATGTACAACTGGACGTTGTACTTCCGAAATGTCTAGATGCTTCTTACTTAGACAGGTTCGCTGATCTTAATATTTTTTTGTGCAATATAGGCTTACAGAAACTGTAGTGTAGCGACAAATGTATGTTACAGTATGACATTTATATTAAGAAATGCACATGGAATTGTTGACCAATCACTGTTAACATAAGTTTGTTCTAATTATTGTGTGACTTGTCTTTAATATTTTTTGTTTGTTTTTCATTAAAACTCTTTTACATGTTAGAGGAATAAGCTTAATATCATTTACTGAATTTGTACAAGACAATCACCATTTATATATTCATTTGAAATTAATAGCATTGCTGTGTTAAATACTTCTTATAAAAGACCTTGTATCTGATATTGAAGATTTGCTGCAATTTCTCATAATCAATACATGCAATAATTATACAACATGTACTTAAAAACCACAATGCAAATATCTGTTTTTTCTTGACAATTTTGTAACGGAGCAGTATTATATTTCTAGTTTTACTAAACAGTATTATCAAAAATAAGACAGCTTAAAAACAATCAAAACAACAACTATTACTTCATTCGATGATTCCACAGAAATGTGTGTTTAGCTAGTCTAGTCAAAAGCTATTGTCGATTGTCGTTGTAATTTACAGTTTGTAATAGCGTTTAACATTTTAATTTTAATCTCTAAATACAGTTTCAAACTAAAGCCTAGAGGGATAAACATTAAATAGTATTTCACACATTAGTTACTTGCGAGTGTTGGCATTTTACTCAATAGTAGCAAAGACTTGCATGACCGCATAATTTCAATAAGAGTGGAGGCTTGGGCCCACAAGAATGTTTAACCCGGTCACTTTGTACCAAGACAGGAAAGTGAGCAATTATGTATACACATGTAATAGATTAACGGGTATCCATTTTTTTCTCTGTTTCTACGTTTTTCAATTGAGTTTTGAAATTGTTACTAGAGTGTGGTATGTTTCGATATTCATTTTATTTTTACAATACAATCGCAGTTTTTATATCAATTTCAAATTTGAAATTGATAGTATTGCCATACGAAATACTTCTTATTGTATTTATAAAAGACTGATTGCTACCTTGTATCTGATGTGGAAAACGTGTTACAATTTATATAGTCCGTTTGACTTCTATAAAACCAACAGAAAAAAATTCTTAAAAATCCAGTTTTCAAATCAACAATTGTTTTTCAAGATGTATATTAATATATGATACGAACTCTGACAATTAATTTCAAAAATTTTGGTCCATTATTAAAAAAGTTTCCCATTAGGTCTCTATGTTAATTATATTTTCTGAAGTGTAAAAATTTGCATGGAGTGAGTACAATTAGTGTAAGATCCCAACCATCAAAACAAAATAACAGACATGTGCTTTCAATGTATATTTCATTGTACCATGTGACATAGAACATTTAAATATTAAAAGGCTACTCATCAACTGACCATTAAGGTGATAGTCAATTGTTATTATAATATGATTATTAACAATGATATCAATAGTTACAATATACAATTTGGTTTGGAAATGTCAAATCATATACTTAATTGTAGTATTACTGATACTGAAATCGAAAATGTAGTTCGTAACCTACCAAACAATAAAGCAGTTGGTACAGATTGTATACGAAATGAATATTTAAAAAGTACTCTTCATTTACTACTCCCAAGTTATGTGAAAATTTTCAATATCATTTTTGATACTGGTATATTCCCAGAAAGCTGGACATTAGGCGTTATTCAACCCGTATACAAAAACAAGGGTGATTCAAAAGACCCATCAAATTATAGACCAATTAGTCTACTTAGCTGCTTCAGCAAAGTTTTTACAAGTATATAAAGTCCGGTCCTGTGTTTTGATTTCAAATCCCCCCCAAGGGATATAAAATATTGTACCATTAATAATAAATTAATAAATAATAAATTCAGATTTTCTATTTATAATAAATCTCATTTACAAAACCACTGATATTTGTTCAATTTTTAACGCTGATTTAAGCTTTATTCGCAACAAATTTATATTTTTCTCTTTAAACTGTCGAAACATAACATTTATTTAACTGTAAAATTCACCCCCTTTTTTCCCTTTTTTCTTGTTTAAATCCATGATCAACAATATTCCAGAATCAAACAAATGAATAAATATAACATAGCATCTTTCCTTTACATTGTCAAGATTCTATATTTATAAACTATTGACCTGAGTAACCTTGCTAAACCATGCAGATTCAGTGTGTTTTAAATCGGTCATCCAATCAGGACGCTCATTATTGTCCAAGATAAAAATACATGGCTAAAATTAGCTGTGAGTATTTCTAAAACTTCAATTCATAAATTTATATATAGAATAGAAATCGGAGATATTTCGTCATAAAACTTCACACATGGTTTTTTCTATCATATTTCTTGAAGACAAACATAAACGTGTATTGCATTTATCAATATTTCATGAGTACCAACACTTTTTTCAACACCGTATCTGTTCACGTGACTACACATGCTACTCACAATGACCCGTGACCCAGATTAGCATGTGTCAGGAATCTTTTCTGTATATGGTATATAATTAAATAATCGATTAAACTCATTTGCAGACGAAGTTAACCTTATTTCCCCCTCACAAGCTGGCTTTAGAAAGATGCATTCCACATTAGATAACATTTTTATTTTGAAATCATTTATTGACTTATATTTTATGCATAAAAAAAAGCTATTTTGTACATTCGTTGACTTTAGTAAAGTTGATAAAGTTAATAGAAGTGGGCTGTGGAGAAAAATGATAAAAAAAATGGTATGAATGGAAAATGTTTCAATGTAATTAAAAGTATGTACCAAAATATTAAATCCTGTGTAACAAAAAATGGTGTAAATTTTATAAATGATTTGGAAACATTTATAGATATTCATGAAGTATCATCCTTAGAAACAATTGACAATCTTTTTGATGAATATTTAAATATACTTATGAAGACCTTTCTTTTGCTGTATGCTGACGATACATTATTATTCTCGGAAACATTTGAAGGAATGCAAAATTTACTAGATGTATTCAGTGATTACTGTAAATTATGGAAACTTGAAGTTAACTTGAGTAAAACTAAAACCGTTATCTTTTCAAAGCGAAAATTCCGCCCACCATTACGATTAAAATTAGACGGAAAGGAGTTGGAGTATACTGATTGTTATTCTTATCTAGGAGTTCTTTTTTATTACAATGGTAGTTTTGTCCATACCAAAAAGAAGTTAGTAGAGCAAGCGCAAAAAGCGTTATATGCGGTATATTATAAAATTAGAAACCTGCAACTGCCTATTGATTTACAGTTGAAAATTTTTGACTCACTTGTTGCTCCTATCCTGTTGTATGGGAGTGAAGTCTGGGGTGTNGGTAAGAATGACAATATTGAGAAAGTACATTTACAATTTTTAAAAAGAATTTTGGGGGTAAGAGTTACAACTCCAAATTGTTTCGTATATGTTGAGTTGGGTAGACACCCTCTTGACATTAACATCAAATGCAGGATGCTCTGTTTCTGGAGTCGTTTAATGACTACAGAAAAGTTGTCTTCTAAGATATATAAACTTCTATTCAAGTTGTATGCAAATGAGAATAGTCAGACTTTATATGTGAAAAATATACAAAATATTTTGGATAATATTGGCCTAAGTTTTATCTTTAGAAACCAAATGCCTGTTAATATAATTTGGATTAAAACACATGTGAAACAAATTCTTATTGACCAATTCATACAAAATTGGCGTTCAGAAATTGGTAATTCCTCTCGTGGTCATTTTTATTCTCTTTTCAAGCAAGAGTTTTGTATAGAACCGTATCTGCTACGCCTTGAACAAAAGTATAGAATCTATATAACTAAATTTAGGCTTTGTAACATTAGAATACCAATTGAAACAGGACGTTGGCAAAAAATTACAAGAGAAAATAGAAAGTGTACAAAATGCTCAAAAGATGTAATTGGCGATGAATATCACTACTTGTTTATATGTAATAACACTGAAATACAAAGTTTAAGATCCAAATATATTCCAAAATATTATGTACAAAATAGTAGTGTAGCTAAAATGGCTGGTATCTTCTCTTTGTGTAATTCTCAATTATTGAAAAGTGTAGCATTATTTTTGAAAGGAATCAGTAAATTATTCTAGTACATTAGATACTAAGGTGATCACTTCTATTCACTATGTTTTTTTTTCTCCAATGTTAATGTTCTTGTTGTGTTTTTGTCTTATTTCATATGTATGTATTTATGTTGTAATAACTGTATGCTCATGTTGCACACTGTGCCTGATCCTTGTTAATAAAATCTTGAATCTTGAATGTCCATTGATATTTAAATGTCCTATGTCACCATGGCACAGTCTGTTATTTGTATTCACTCCAGCCAGATTTTTACACTTCAGAAAATATAATTAACATAGAGACCTAATGGATAACTTTTTTAATAATGGACCAAAAATTTTGAAATTAAATTTCAGAGTTCGTATATATCATATATTAATATACATCTACAAAAAAAATTGTTGATTTGAAAACTGGATTTTTAAGAATTTTTTTCTGTATGTTTTATAGAAGTCAAACGGACTATAATAATCAATGCATGCAATAATTATACTTAAAAACCACAATTACATAAATCTGTTTTTTTCTTGATAATTTTGAAATTGAGAAGTATTATCTTTCTAGTCATTATTTTTTTCGCTAAGCAGTATTTTCGAACATAAGCTAGTTTAAAATAACAACAAAAAATTATTCATTTTAATATCTAATCACGTAACGGTATGCACAACAGTTTCAAACCTTCAAATCTTTATTTTTTTGGTGCCCAGAGAGCTACGAATTTCATCCGTTTGTAAACTTACGGAATTTCGACTTCCACTGTGGAGTTCGTCTAATGAGTTCATTGATACCGTTCGGTTCAATGATTATTTGTCTATAAGCTTCCATAGTTAATTCACTTTGAATAATTATATTTACGTCCTTAAATGGGATAAATATATAAATACCCTTGTTCGAAATCTTCAAATGTGGTCTTTAACGTGTAAAGAGCTGGGCAGATTCCAAAAACGGGACTCTCTATGGCTTAATGACAGCTGGCTTTCTGTATTATAATGTGACATCTCCCAGCTGAGAGGTCATCCGGTATCCTCCCGAGGACGTTAGAGGACTTATTCCTGGGAGCCGTCACCAATACACGAGGACTGATACCTGGGAACCGTCATTAATATAAAGTTTGTTCGTTTCAATAGTTACAACATTAATAATACATTCTGATCCCATTAGGTGGTGACATATATACAGTATCTTCAGGTGATTGTTTGTTTTGTTGTTATTGGCGGTTGAATTGTTGACCATCACTGTTTAAACTCTCTTTTGTTTTGTTGTTATTGGCGGTTGAATTGTTGACCATCACTGTTTAAACTCTCTTTTGTTTTGTTGTTATTGGCGGTTGAATTGTTGACCATCACTGTTTAAACTCTCTTTTGTTTTGTTGTTATTGGCGGTTGAATTGTTGACCATCACTGTTTAAACTCTCTTTTGTTTTGTTGTTATTGGCGGTTGAATTGTTGACCATCACTGTTTAAACTCTCTTTTGTTTT
>MJUT01010587.1:162208-181310 GCA_002080005.1 Gigantidas platifrons | reverse complement strand
CTGTTTAAACTCTCTTTTGTTTTGTTGTTATTGGTGGTTGAATTGTTGACCATCACTGTTTAAACTCTCTTTTCACAATCACGATGATGAGAGTCAATTTGTTATTTTGTTGTCAGCATTGATATGAAACATACTTTTTGGTTGTTTTTATTTTGCTTTGTTTGTTTATACAATGTATCTGTTTTGTCGATTACATTCTAGTTATCAAGAGAGGAAGTTAACTGGTTTAACTAAACCACGATGTTGTGCCTGTCACCAATCAGAACGTTTGCTTCAATCGGCTTCAGTAGTTGTCGTTTCTGTATCTAGAAGTTTGATATTTACATGTGGAGTGGGTTGTTCTATTGGTGTTAGTTATATTAATGCGTAAAACGTTTTATTTTCATTGCAGTTTTAGATATTGTACGTTTCACAATGTGTGCATTATTATGTATTGCAGAGTTTTTGACTATCCCGTTATGGGTCGTTGGTCAGTTTACGTACCCACAAAGACTTAATACCTATAGAAGCTTATTCGAGAAACGCTATGGTCGTGTGCATTAAATTAGATATCTATGCATTGTCATTACAACACATTTATTTTGTTGTGTACAGCTCTTTAATCTGTATGCTTGATATTTTTTTCTTCTTCTTTTTCAGACTATTTCTGGAAATGGCAAGACGGCAAAAATAATTTATGCCAAAATATGAATGAACTAGTACAGTGCTTCATCTACACTGTGTTGTTTGCTTACATATAAATTAAAACATTACATTGTTAGAATTGTATGTTAACATCACAAAGAAATAAAATGTATAAATATTAAAATAAGATAAAATTACGATCGGGCCCCGGCGCCACAAAACTTGAGAATTTACTTAAGTCTGAGAATATTCTCAAATAAGGAAATACTCAAATTTGATTGGCTGAGTTCCTTATTTGAGAATATTCTCAGACTTAAGTAAATTCTCAAGTTTTGTGGAGCCGGGGCCAGGCCTTTTAAAAAGGCTAGAGAATAAATGGACTATGGAAACGGAATAATAATAATATAATGAGATAAATAAGATAAAAACAAAACAAAAAACAACAACTTCATTCTTCTGTATTAAAAGTGTTTTTTTAGCACACATATTGTGCGCGGTTTGGGTTATTTTTCTCTTATATACTTTAAATATGAATATCACTATAATGTCAACCTGTTCTTTTTCGTTAAAATATCACCCTGAAATTATTCTTCATCATTAGATCTACATGTACAATATCTCATCTATATCTATCTAACCCTTAATTCCAACTGCACAGACGTACGGTTGTATTTGATTTAGAAAAGGGGGAAATGGCGAGGGATGCACGGGCACTTGTCTCGATCAGCATATATTTACTATTCACACTAATATACAGATTTGCACTTTAGCGGTTTCGATAATTGTCGATATATGAGGACACACAAAGCAATAGGAGGACTATCGTACGCAACGTTACTGACCAATGAAAATAGACCGTCGTTAACACTTTCTGTATAGGACTCTGAATCAACCTAGAAATCTGTCAGAAACAACAGTCTATTTCTATTTGTCAGTTATGTCGCCTTATTTATCGCCTCATGAATCTAAAACAGCACAACATGTGCACGTGTTAATCAATTTTATACTGCAATCGTTCTATTTGAGCAGTCAAAATGCGTTGACAGTATATTTACAAGTGATAAACGGTACTGACAGTTTATAACATTTAGAAATCAGTTGGGGCCTCTTGGGGGTAACTAACTTTTTAAATAATTTGAATATTGGTGGTAATATCCATTAATGTCACTAATGATTGCAGTATAAAGACAATAACAGTGCATTGACTTGACATAAAATTCGATATACGTATTCGGCACGAATCTGGGAAAATGCTCGGGATTCCCTCGCATTTTCCCCGAATCTAAGCCTCGTCCGCATATCGATTTTATGTCAATGTACTATTATTGTCTATATGTTGCCACACAAATGGTATTACAGTAGCAGCATGGACGATGAAATTATTAATTGACTACATTTTGTATTTAATTTGTAGTACGGAGCTGTCGGGACGACCCCGAAAACACCTTACCTTCACGATACGAAATCACACAGACATAGAAGCTATCACCTCCACGTCACTGCGTTATAAAAGACGCTCCAGCTTGTGTTAGCTACATTAATGCGAGGTTCAGTCTGCACATGGTCAATATATTTTTTGATAATTCAAATAATATTAAAACCTATAATTACAAACAAATATTTCAATGACTTAAGTTTTGTTGTAAAGCAATAAACTTAGTATAAAAAGCCAACATTTGCTTGTTCAAATGACGTGTACGCAAGTGCGTTTTTGCGTCAATGTAGCTACGTCACTGTTAACTACTGTAATATCACATATCAGACAAATGAGATATGCAATATAAAAAAAAGAAAGAAAAAAGGATATGCTGTGGTAGTCAATCCGCTGGATAATCCAAGAAAATTTATTATCTAGCGGGAGATTACACCTGACAACCATGTGTATTTAATCGTTAAATTTCCCCGATTTCTAATTTTATTTTTTATAACCGGCATAATGTCGTTAATAAATTTTGAGGTGTAAACAGGCGTAGTATTCTCGTGACAAATGAACAAATAGGGCATATTCATTTTTTTCAAAAACTTATAAATACCGCTAACATTTGAAATTAAAATAGGAAACAACAATTATGGGGTCGGTATACACAGACAAAAAGGATGGCAAGCAATCTTTGCTGCGTACTAACGTGTTGTTAATCTGTATTTCAAGACCAAGCAAAATACGAGTGAAATGTGTCAAATTCTATCACCACTGATGTGAGTTCGAATCTCGACCAGGGCGAGGTATACAACACTATGTGATAAAGTTTGTCAGTGACTTGCGGCAGGTCGCTGGTTTTCTCTGGGTCCTCCGGTTTCCTCCACCAATAAATTTGACCACCTCGATATAACGCCATTGTTGACAATGGCATTAAACATCAATCAACCAACCAACATACTACTCACTATTGACATTAAACAGTAACCAAACAAGTAAAGAGACCAGGACATTTACCTGCTTTGTTGAGATCCCTAAATCCTTTGATACTGTTATGCATACATCATTCTAAGTTAAACACCTTTTAATTTAAATTATATATACTTGTTTCCAAAGACTTTTAAAATTATATGGCCTCCAAATATTTGAGCTTTAAACGTTCCTGGTAAAGAAGGTTATTCCATAAGTTGTCGTGCACACTAAATTGTATATCTACGTTTTAATAAGAGTTGAAAAATGACAGAACGAGATATCAAATGGTAGGACAGAATTGTTTTACCGTATTGACAGTCATTTGTTATAATTTTCTTATTGAATTCAGTTTCTGCCAGTTGTCACAGAACTGAGAACGTTTATCAAAACTATTCTGTAGTTTTAACTGTCTGATACGATCATCAAACTATCAGCGAAAAGCAGCTTTCCAATATTTGAATCTACAATATTAAAGAGAAAGTGCAGCCTGCGGTGAGACCATTAGAATTCATGCCATCATAAAAGTCTTAAACATGACAGGTGATAGCTGAATACTCTTCAATAAATTTCAACTCGCATATTTCAAATATTTGTAAGATGGCTTCAAAGCAATCAGATGTTTTAAAAAGGAATGGCCATCACTTTATTATACTTGGTAAACTTACTCTTTTATCATGTCAAATTTCAGTTATTGCACTTTGACTTGACACTTTTGTTGTGAACAAAATACTTTTCAAAATTGAAAAAATTCAGTAACGTGCGCTTCGCTTTATTTATGATGATTATAAAAGTACATATAGATTTCTTGATAAATCCAAATTACCGCCATTAAAACTCTCAGAATGCACTATTACCTTGGAGACCTTCAAAATTGATAATAATAAATGTCCTTTGTTTATATAAGATCTTGTTGGTATAAGAAATAATAATTATAATTCTAGATATGTAAACACTGCTGAGGTCCCAAGGCCTCACACAACAACATATGGTAAGAAATCCTTCAGATATGAGGCAGCACAGGTATGGAACTCGCTCCCAATGAGGCAAGAAAAAAGATGCCTCATTTGATCAGCTTAAAACATATATTACCAAATGGTGTGTGTGTATGGGGAGGGTGTGAATAAATGCAGTTGTACTGCATGTCGATATCAACATGAACTGTCTCATGTTTGACTTCATGTTTTCTGATATAGTTTAATCTTTTTGTTTTTTGTTTTCATAGTGCTAGCTTAGTTTTGCCGCCTTTTTTATTTGATTTTCAAAAAATGACACCTGAGTAACAAGACCTCATTTTGGCAACTTCAGCTCATAGAGAGGCACTTGTCACATATGATGCTGAATGTTCTACAAGTCAGGTTCATTATTCTTTTTGTCTGTATACGGTATAACCCCCTTTTAGCCCAGTGCTTAATAACTTCACTATGATTATGTGTGCTTTCTGTGCTTTGTTTTATTTATTGTATTTACTTCTCTTTATTACTTATTTACATCCTATTGTGTTTATTAGTTTGTACATTTGTTTGTATACTAATATTCGGTTAAAGAGCTCAATAGAGTTCATGTTGGGTGTTTGCTTGTATATATATACCCGGTATGTGCCGACTTTACATACAATTTATCTTGTCTATTCTTGTACTAAAGTTCAATGAATTTGAAGAATACTATCTGGGGGAGTGTGATAAGCATGTTAACCGGATGTACGTTAAAAGTTTGAATGGTGTTAATTTTTCTATAAAGGTATAATAAATATAGTTTCTCCCATTATGACGTCATTTTAACCCCACTGAACCAGTGGTGGAAAAATCTGTAATCCTCTAGAGGATTAAAATGTCTCGTGCCTTTCCCCGCATTTGACTCGTTTGACGGCTTTTGAAATAAAGTTCGTGTTAAATAATGGGAGAAACAAATTCTTCAGTTGCCCATGTGGGTTACGATATTTCTCCACTCTCGAGAGTTAAATCAAAAAAATTTAACCACTCGCCTAACGGCACGTGGTTAATTTTTTTAATTTAACTCTCTTAAGTGGAGAAATATCGTAACCACGGCGACTGGTTAATTTTTTTAATTTTACTCTCGAGAGTGGAGAAATATCGTAACCCACGGGCAACTGAAGGAGAATATTGAATAATGAATCGCAATCCTGTTTCATTTTCACGTTGTAATTTTAATTTCCTATCGTCTGTCCAAACACGAGCGTTCACCTGAACCTGTATCTCTCATCTAGTCTTTCAAGCAGCTTATGTTTGAGGGAAAATACATTTTATTTAACATGTTAATCTTTAACCCATCAAAATGGTACTTTTGGTTATCTCATATCTATTTCTAAAAAGTTAAAAGCTACAACAAATCTGTGGCGAACCTTCCAAAAAGAATTTTTCACAGAAATTCAATGGAAAAATCTGCATATATTTCGGACTGAAAATGAAAAAAGTATACACATCATTTTGAGTATTGGGTTCTTTTTTACTCCCTTTAACCTCTATTTATCCCAGAAACCACAAGATGTAGGTCAAATCTGAAAAACGCAGACAGGAAATTTCATAGTGATGTAGTAGCCCTGCTACCTGGGACCGGGAATACTTCAACAAATACGTTGGCCTCCAGCCAGCGCTCTAACCTTCTGAGCCAAAATTCCCGGTCCCAGGTAGCAGGGCTACTACAATGGTACTGCGGGTGACCGCTACAGGCAGGGGAAGAGTTTGGATGAGAATCCGATGAGATTTGACCTCCTGTGGTGGACCCACGAGATGAAACACCCTCCTAAGAAGAAAAGGGGGGAGGGTGTTGTGGGACCGGAAGTGGCGAAGATATAAAGCCAGCCTTAATCGGCTGAGCTAGGGAAGTACTTCTTTGGCTCAGAAGGTTAGAGCGCTGGCTGGAGGTCAACCTATTTGTCGACGTATTCCCGGTCCCAGGTAGCAAGGCTACTACATGAATCTAAAGAAAACAGTATCAAAAGCGGACTTGAAATAAAATATATTAGGTGAATTTATTGACATTCACTGAGTAAGATACCTCTTTATATACTAGTACTGATCCAATCTGAAATCAGATTTATGAATAAGAATTCCATTGAAATGTGTAGTAACCAGTTTTTACAATAATTGGAATGAAATTACACGGAACAAAAAGTTATTCTGTATGTACTCAAAATAGTATTTCAAATGTTTAGTGATAAGGACAGTGCACAGTCGCTTGAATTTCAATGATTTAAATAAAGAAAGAGTAAAAAAAATATTGTATATATATATAGTATATAGGGGAAGTTGTGAAATGCATTTTTGTGCCAAAATGTAAACAATCGTCATTAGGCCTAAACGGACGCAAAGTGATACGCTTCGTGGATATTTTTCTACACTGGACATATTTTTTTATTCATCCGTATTGTAAGAACCTTCATTCCGAGCATTTTACAAACGTATGGGCCATTTTTTCACTGACGTTCAGCATCTGAGTTTGTTACAGACGCCATATCTTTTTTGAATGAAACAAATGCATGTGGCCTGTCATCGTAATTCATATATGTAGATTGTTACACTGTTCCGTGCAATAACTTCAGTTCAGTTTAACGCATATCCATGAAATTTAAACGCAGTGATCCTTTAGGTACTAAATAAAGGCTATATCATTGAAAAAGAGGTTTTGGTCCCTTTTTAGCTCACCTGGTCCTTAGGCCAAGTGAGCTATTGCCATTACTTTTCGTCCGTCGTCCGTCCGTCAACATTTCACATTTCAATCTTCTCCTCAGAAACCACTGGGCCAATTGCAACCAAATTTTGGTGGAATGGTCCTTGGATGGCACCCTTCCACAATTGAGTCCGGTGATCCCGACTTACAACCAAGATGGCCGCCAAGCTAAAAATAGAAAAAGGAGGGGGTGAAATTAAAAAAAAACTCTTCTCCTCTGAAACTACTGAGCCAATCTCAAGCAAACTTTGCTGAAATGATCCTTATGTTGTCCCCTTCCAAAATTGTGTCCGGCATTTCAGACCTCTGACCAAGATGACCGCCACAACCGATCTTAATTTAACATATGACCCTATGAGAAATTCCCATAAAAATCTTCTTGTCTGGAACCAGTTGCTCAATTGGAACCAAACTTTGATAAAATTGTAATTGGATGGTCCTCTTCCAAAATTGTGTCTGGTGGTCCCGCCCTCTGACCAGTCCTGACCAAGATGGCTGCACAGCTAAACCTATATATAAAAACGTTTTCCAGCTTGACATTTGAAATGAAAAATAACTCTACTGCTTCAGAGTATACAAGACTTCCAGGCCTGCTTCCATGAGCACGTTGAGTGTTTGGATTTTAGTTTTCTGTTTATAAATGTTTGCAATGATGAACCAAAGTGGGCCCCTAAAAATAGAATTTAATTCAGTCCTATGGTTTCAGAGTACTCAAATTTCAATTGCTGCTTAATTTTTTTTCTCTTCTAGTTAGCTTACTTTTGACCAATGTATGCTTACCACTTCAATAAAACTTAGAATAATACGAAACTAGAAAGTCCTATTTTCATACGACGTGGGTTAGGGGTTAGGGTTTTGTATGATTCCTGAAAGCTTGATTTTTAGACATTTCAAAATCAAGAATGACATTTGAGTGTGTGAAACACAGTGAGTGGTAGAGTATTAACAAAGTTAATGTGATGTACATACCTATTTCCAAACGATAACACCATTTGAACTTTCATACCCACGTTCAATTAATTTAATTTATACCAGTCACACTCTACTCCCACATTCTGGGGTTTTCCCCGACGGATGTTCCGGCCTCCTCCCACGTGAAATTTTATTACGAGGGGGCACTTATTAAATCTGTTTTGTCTAAATTATGCCAGATCTGAATTGCTTTTTTAAACAAATTGTTGATATTTTTTTTTATTAAAGATTACTATCAAGAGTCAAATATACTAATTATAGCTCATATTACATTTTTTAGTGTGGTCACCGTCACAGGGGCCAGTTGAGTTTTTTCATGTACCTATATACCTATATACCAACAAGGATACGAACTCGGTAATATTCAAAATTTAGGTATGTCTTGTTTAACTGAGTAGAAAAAAATACCAGAAATTTTATAAGTCTAAAGGTGATATAGACTGAAAGCTGAATATTTTTTCTTTAGAAAAAAACTTATTTGAACCCCGTACGTCCAAAAATAAAAAAATTACAACAGACCAAATCCGTACTTTCTGCTAAAAATGGCTAGGTCGGACAAAGCGGTGGCCAGCTAACTTTCACATGACTGGAATGAAACTGAAACGAGCGTCCTGATTGGTCGATTTGAAGGTCGTCAAAAATATTCAGCTTTCAGTCTATATCACCTTTATACGTATAAAATTCCTTGTATTTTTTTCTACTCAGTTAAACAAGACATACCTAAATTTTGATTACTGCCGAGTTCGTACCCTTGTTGGTATATAGGTATATAGGTTCATGAAAAAACTCATCTGGCCCCTGTGGTCACCGTAGCCGAGTTGTTAGATGGAAGTTTTGAAAGTCAAAGTAGACTTTAAAAAGCCCAGCAGTGGTTTGAGACACGAAAGTCCAAAAATAAGTAAAACACGTTTTTAAGCCTAAAACAGTAAAAGGTTAAAGTTCATATATTCAAGAACAAAAGAATAAACTGTAGATTCTTAAAAATAGTCCACTGTTCGTACAATAGTGTGACGTCAGAGAAATGTATTATCTCGCGCTAATGAAAAAAACATTTACACCTAGGATACCCTGTTCATAATTTATTGAAAACTAAATTGTACTTCCTCTTAGTGTAAACGTATTTTATTAATTAAGACATATCACAAATTACATACATAGTAAGACAAATACAACTGCAATTGAATCAATTAAAGGGATCCGAAAACAAGCTATTGAGCTTATATAAATTCGTCTCCCAAAGATAAATGATACCGTATACTTTATTATTTGTTTCGAAAGGTAGGACAATTACGTACACTACTATATTATATTTGAATTTGTGTAAAGAGAAGAAAGGAAATTGGGTGCGTTTGAGCTAGCTTTTGTTTGTGCAGGTGAAGATTAAGAGGTGAATCTTTTACTACTCAGAATCAATTTTTTAACTGTTAAGAAGATCTCAGAGTTTAGATGAGCTGTTAGTTCATTAGATCCTAATAGTAAGATGTCGAGATTTAGTTGTACAGGAAGGTGCAGGGAGTTAAAATAACGTTGTCTGGAGATACAATGTATTATAGCGAGAACAATGAAATAAAAAATGTTCGGATGTTTCTATCGAACCACAAACACAGCTAGGTGAATCTACAATATTTTTCTGGTACAAATGTGAGTTCAATGAGCTACACCCCATTCTTAATCTTGCGTGGAGAATTTGTCCAAGACGAGAACCAACATAATAATGGAATGGATGCTTAATAAAGCGTGTTCTAAGGTGTGACTTAAATGAAGATAGTGAAGTGCAGTTTTTAACAGAATCCGGGAGAAGATTCCATGAACGGACGGTTTGTGGTAAGAAGTAGTTGTACTTCCTCTTTTAAAGGTCTTGTATATAAATACAATTCTGTATGGAGAGATATGAGTAAAAGGGAATTTTAATTCTCTTTCATGTTTCTATGGTGACGTATGTGAAATTATTGCAAAATCAAATTGTATTCGTAAAGGTTATGATTTAGCGACTATAATTGACTTTTTGAGGCAGGTTTTCCTTGCTAAAATATATACAATATGATGGAACCATTAGATATCCATTCTTATTTCATATTTTATAGTATTTTTGTTCATTATTTGATTCCAAAAAATTGTGGACCTACATGTATTTATTCTGGTCTCCCATGAACGGCGAAAGACATTTGAACGAATTGACAGGACAAAAGAGCGAAATAAAACGGACGTAAGAGCGACAACTTGTAACCCATTTGAGCGAAAATTTAATAACCCATTTAAGCGAGAATAAAAACTCTTCTGTTAGCCAGACATTTAGTCCGTTGTCCCCTGCTCACCACGGGAAGGTGGAAGTATGTTATTGAACAGGATATTGTCTTGTTTTATTTTCCACTCGTGGTAAACACTTCCCGGTCCTTTCTTTGTTCATGACTTACCACTGGGTTTGTAACTAGATTAACACGACAGGTGCCACTAGTGAAGCAGGAACTGCTACCCTTCCGGAGCACCTGACTTCACCCCCGGTTTTTAGTGGGTTTGTGTTACTCGATCTTTAGTTTTATATGTATGTTTTTTTTAATCGTTGTTTGTCCTTTTGTCCTTTTTCTTTTGGCCATTGTGTTGTCTTTTCTTCTTCGATATACGGATTCTGATTACACCTTTGGTATCTTCAAACTCTTTTTATTTATTAAAGGTTAGCGATATTTTAAATGTTTAAGACAAAGCAAGATTGGATATTTCTGTAGATTCAATTTACACGTATATTTCAATCACCGTTATCTCGCGCTAATGGAAAAACTTTTACATCTAGGATTAGATATGTTCATATATTACTTCCTCTTTTAAATGTCTCTTATGTGTATACCCGTATAACTGCGTTCTTGCTTTGTATTTATACCCAAGAGTACGGGTGTACTTTTCACGATAAATTTCACCACTAGAATACTTTTGAACCACGAGCAAGTGTTTATCTTTATCATTTTCCACCTGGATTGTGGAAATACTGTGTCCATGCCCCTGATTTTGATATAGTTAATGGTTTGTAGTTTCAATAACACGTTAATACCCTACCCACCAACTTGGGGAAAATTTTGATTCCATTGTAACATACCAATTTCAGATTTAGACCTTTTGTATTCCTGACTTAACCCGACTGTATTTGCTGACATTTCGAAATATTTCCTGTAATACTTTCATGGCTGCCAGTTTAAAATCCACATGGACAATAGCAGGATTAAACTGTTATTCATTATCAAAGCATAGTGTGACAGTAGTTGACATACAGTGACGATACACACTTGTCGACTATCAAGACAACAAGACATATAATAACGTAACCTAGTGACCTTCTGAACCGTTACCTTTATATCCATCTTGACTAAATGATAACAGTTAGTCGACTAAAACAAACTCATGTAATACTTTACAGGTGAGTCTCCTATGATAAAGTTCCAGGACGGAATAAAGCGCAGCAATGACTTCGTTCGGTCTGTGTAAGGTTTTTCATTACAAATATAACACAACCGGACTCAATTTCACCGAACACTATTATGTATTACAAGTACAGGTAGATGTTGTGAGAGTCACCATATATATTTTAGGGTCAATTGAAATTGTGTCGCTCAAATATCCACAGTGTAAATTTATTTCTTCGCTCAAATGTCCATCGCACCCATAAAGACCTTTAAATGTCTACTACCAATTAATAATTAATCTGCTAGAAGTATCAGTTATTACTGTTTTTATTTCTTAAAAGTAATGGTCATGAGCTAATTGTTTCTTTTGTTTCTCATTTATTTTGTCAGAAAAAATGGTAATAATGATGTGCAATAATGAAAGATTATTAAAAGTTTCAAGTTATAAACTGTATCTTATTAACTAATTCACTGATTTCATTAGTACTCTTATCAGATTCCTACCGCACCCGATTTTTAGTTAAACAATGAAGATAACCCATGTATTATAATCATCCAGTGGGCATGTTTTCCAGTATATATATACATTGTATCTTTATTCTCATACAGCCAGGCATGAGGGCACGTGTAAAAGTGGTCGCACTGAAGCTCCAATATTAAAAGAAAGAAAACACATTTAGAGTTGTATCCCTTTTCTCTTTTATAGTTTTGTATTTTTCAAGCATATTTTGTAATTTCACAAAACATTGATTTATTTACCCTACTTTGTGTTTGTTTACGTATAGTAGTATGTTTTTTTATTGTTTGTCTTCGTCCTGTGTCTTGTGTACCCTATGCTGCCGGTTTCTCTGGATTGTCCATTTTTTGATTGTCCTCTGACTATTTTTTTATTGGTGTTCTCTAACTTTATATATTGCAGAAGCTTAAAGAAGAAAAAATAAAGAACTTATAATTCCGAATTCACACAATATTCTAATAGTAAAAAACGTGGGGCTACCTAGATACTCTGGATGGGTTAGCAGTTCCTGTTCCACCATTCCTGTTACCTTACTTAAAAATACGGTGATAAAGTCAGGAAAGATAACGGAGGAGATTGTGAGTACTGACTATGACAAATGCAACAGATCAGTGGACATCTGTGATACAGATACGCACAAGTTGTTACAACATTAAAATTTCTAACAGATTGTGGGGGGAAATATGTGTTTCCCTTGAGCTGTACATGGATAAAATAGCGCACATTAAAGGAAAATAACTCCTGTAAAACGTATAATTTTAGAAACAAAGTAGGAAATGTGACAATGGTCTATTGGAAACACTTTATTTCACTGGTTTATTTCTGTAGGTGCGTTAACACATGTAGTAAATAAGGGTAATAACAAAATTACCGAACACAGAGCAATCTTCCAAAGGGAAAGTCAAAACTCATAAATCAATAAACAGACAAAATCAGTCAACAACCGGGAAACTGGAAAACCGCAATGGCCCTGACTTGGTACAGGCATTTCTAAAGAAATGGTGGATTGAATCAGATTTTACGGCGCCAACCTCTCGCTTCCATTACGGTTCAAAGGTTTCGGTTGTCACTATAACAGCATTTATAACAATACTGGAACAAAATAGGTAAAATAGTAGATATTATATTTACACGAGTTTTAAGCCTTTTCTATTCAGGAATATAGGTAAACTACAGCTCACTTGACATTAAACAATAAGGAATCAATACAATGCAATATTTCCGTAGATGTAAGACCAACTACACGTATAATACAATCGTAGCTAATGAAATGACACCTTCGGGAGCACCTCAGTACACCTCGCTATTTAGTGGGGTTTGTGTTGTTCGATCTTTAGTTTTTGTGTTGTGTTTTGCGGATCATTGTTCGTCCCCTTATCCCTTTTTTGTCCATTGTATTGATATTCTGTCTTTTGATTTACGACTTCTGATTATCCCGTTTGGTACCATCAAACTTTCTCAGCTATTACATTATACTGTATGGTATATTGAAAGTTTATTGTGTGTTCAAAGTTTAGTTGCATATGAGAAAATGAATTGTTGAAATAAATAAAATGGACACTCCATGGGAGCTCCAGGTTATAGAAAAAGGAAACGTTTTCTTCTCTGTGGGGTATAAACCCTCCGAATGTGATGTCTGATGGTTATGCAAGACGAATCCAGTACATAGCTCGTCCTTAGGTGTATTGAGAATCCCATACTTCTTGCACTTGCAGCAGCTATTGACAGGCAGCAGTTTGCTATGACTGGACTAGTGTTTGATGGTCTGATGCAAGCTAAGACTAAAGTTTCTCAAACGCCATCGATTATCCATTATTTCTCCATCTCCTTGTAGAAATTATAACATTCGCCCATAACCCTGCTCAATATGTCAATTCCAAAGGTGTGAATTACTGATCACTAATTGGTTCACCGAATGTGAAACCCAAACCAAATATGTGAATTCTGGTGGATTCACATCCTGACATCGTATTGAGCAAGCCGTTTTTCGTTATCATCGGCATGATTCTTTGCCATGACGTCATCATCGACAGGATTCTTTGCCATGACGTCATCATCGACAGGATTCTTTGCCATGACGTCATCATCGACAGGATTCTTTACCACTATTTAAGGACACATAGCGCACCTGATAAAGTGTCATTTATTGGTCTTTTGATTTCCGTCTTCCTCGCAGAAACAATAATTCTAGAATCCTCATGGTGGTGATGTTAAACATATTTTTGTTTGCTAAATATAACAAATTGGGATCGGACGCAATTTTCCCAACTTATGAAGTCTTCTCACGAATACAATAATTTACAATATGTATTAGCATGTGCTACGAAATGATATGATATGTATATAATATGCATAGAGATAAATAAGCAAAGAATGATTATATACAAAAACATAGGTAGAGACAATATATGAAAGAAAAGAAAGGAGAATAAATACTTTTGGAGATGTGTGTTGGTTCTTTAAATCATTTAGACAATTGTGAATCTTTTGAAATCTTTAATATATTTAAAAGCATGTTTAAAAATAGTTGTATTTTCTTGATATGTTAAGAAATTACTTCCTTATGGCAGTAGATTTACACCAATATTAATGTTACATTAATTGTATATTTATCACAATCAAAAAAGAAATGGTGAGAATTCGCCCCACATGTAACATGGAGTATTTGATAAAATTTTAACTTTACATAAATCCTAATTCAAGAAGTGTGCATTGCAGCGAAACTGTGTTAAAATTATATTCAGTTTTCTAGGACCATAAGAATAGTGTCTCGGAATTGGCATTGGGGTTGAACTGTGGACTGCATTTTAAAATTTTTATAATGTGTCACGATTACGCACTGAAAGATTAAGGCTATTCCATTCCCTTAAAGTAGCTGAGATAAAAAAAAAGTTCTGGTCAAAGAAAGTCTACAGAATGGAACACATATATCGTTGCCATTTCGAAGGGGATAAATAGTCTTACTTTGGATTATTGGGTGGAATAAGTTCAAGTAAATAAGGAGCTGTGCTACTGTTTTGGATATTATAGAATAATTGGAGCTTTATCCTGTTTTTCTTTCTTCCAATCTCTCCCAGCCAGTTTCTCTCTCTATATATATATATTCTGTGTTGGTAAAGATTGGAAGTCCGGTGATAATTCTAGCTGCCTCCAACTGTAGTCTCTCCAATTTTCACAAATTAGAGATACCACAGTTGTCCCAGACCTCACATACATACTCAAATATTGGTCGAATGTAAATTCATATATTTTTTTTCTCTAAATTTTGTCTATTTAGTTTATATTTCAATCTACGAAAAACACAATTAATGGCTTGATTGATTTGATTTGATTTAAATTTTGGTGTTTAACGCCGCTTTCAGCAATATTTCAGCTATATCACGCATGGCGACCAGTTTTAGTGGTGAAAGAAGCCGGAGTACCCGGAGAGAACCACCGACCTTGGGCAAGCAACTGGTAAGCTTTATCACTTGCGGCTGCGAGTCGAGTGCACCCTTTTTGTAATTTACAAAGCCGGGTGCGAACCCACGCCGTATTGGTGATAGGGTTGTATGAGTTGTTAGGTAATCCAACTACCTAACTCATTGAGCCACCCGTGCCCTTAATGGCAGATTAGCGAGTGAGCGTGACATATGTTACTAATGCCAGACACGAGACATGTGCTTTTATTGGCTTGTCTGATAACCCATCCTGGCATCACTTGTTACCTACATACATACATGCACATGATATATTGTTTGTAAGCGTCCTCTCTTTGTGAATAAAGATCTATATCGCTTACTTGATGTAAATCAACAATCATCCATGACAATTAATTTAACTGATTCTATTTAAGGACTATTTCAAATTTCAGTTTACGCTTTTCATAAACCGCGAGCGAAGCGGTTTATGAAAAGTGTAAACTGACCCAAGCCAGGTTATATAGGTATAACATTTTCAACAATTTCAAATATTCCTTATAATTTAATTTAATTTTTACAACAAAATTTAATGATTCCTCGATTTTAATTACGATTATTTCATGTGACTATTTTTATTTGTCGTTGGCGGATGAACACGTTGGTGACGTCACAATACCAACCCAGGCTATCAAGTATAACAAAAAATTTCTCCAGGCAGATTAGCCAATCAGACTGCAGTATTGAAATCAAATTCAATTATATATTAATAGCATCTTTTCAAGGTAAGGGTCACGTCTTCACAATATATTCGTAGACCATTGCCATGTAGCATTAACAAGTTCGCGGTCAATGTATGGGTATACGATGAAAAACAAAAAAAATGCCACACTGTTATAAAAATTAATAGAAACTGTCCCAAGCCAGAACTTGGATTTCTGTCGATATATGTAATGGTCTTTTTGTGTTCTATGATTTGCAGTGGGAGGGTTCCTTTCGTTCTGTTGATATTTGAGGAATAGCTTACCCATGACTGTTTAAGGTTTTCTTCATAATATCATTTCAATTGATCAAGGGAAGAAAGTAGAAATAGACGAAAGTACATTTTAGTGATTTCACCCAATACCTCACACTTCCGTCTTCAATGTATGTTCCTCTATAATCTGGAGCACGGCCATCTGAATGCAAGGGCGAAGTTGTATTCATGGGTTGTTGTTCAATCACCAATGTAAACGTGTCTGCACCACACCAGATGTTATTGCCAATGCAATATGTATGCCTATGCCGCATATTTACATGATGAAGCCTCCCACGGATTATTCGACCCCTACCTCGTTTTTCTTTAATAAAATCAATCGATGCTTCTTTGGCTGGAAGGATCACATGCCGTTAGTGACATAGGCAAGTAAATCTGCCATTAGCTGTAGATGATCTGTTAGAGTACATAAAATCAAAGTCCTTCTCCTCCTGCAATGACATTAAAACATTTAACTTCTCTACCTTCTACACAACTATTCACCACTCAAAGCTAAAAGACAGATTAAAAGAATAAATCCAACTGCGGTTCATAGCAAAGAATGGTCAACGTAAATATTAATACCTTGTCATAGGAAGGGACAAATCTTATTTTGTAAACAATCACTCTGATTATATCTAAATGTTCTCTGAAATGATATCATATTGCTTCATACCTTGACCTACACATCGAAATTGACTATGAGCGACGGCTAAAAACGAAACTTCACGACAAAAGAGATTATTTCAAATTTCCAAATGTGAACTTCCCATTTATTTGTAACAACATTGCAGCAGCACCTGCATATAAAGTATATATCTCTCAGTTTATCCGATATTACAGATCTTGTGGTTCCTATCATGATTTCCTTTATAGAGGGTTGCTGCTAACTATGAAGCTACTGAACCAAGGGTTCCTATTTGTTAAGTTGAAGACATGACTTCCAAAGTTTTACTGTCGCCACCATGACTTGGTTACCCCTCACAGAATATCTGTGTGACAAATGACCACAAATATATTCCACTTCCCGATCCTTTCGTCATTCAAGATGTATCACCGGTTTTCAAAACTAGAGTAAGACGACAGGTGTCACTAGTAGAGCAGGAACTGTTTACCATACCTGAGTTCACCCTTGGTTATTAGTGGTGTTCGTGATGCTCGATCTTTAGTTTTCTATGTAGTGTATTGTAGTTCATTATTTGTGCCTTTGTTCCTTTTCTTTTGACCATGTGTTGTCTGTCCTTCTTCAGTTTACGGATTCTGAATACACTTTGGTTTCTTCAAAATTTTCTTTGGTCCCTCAGAATAAGGTGTATCTCTTGTCAGATCACTTTACTGAGACATCAGGAGATAATTAAAGGACAAATGACACGATTTTTTAATTTTTCACAAAACTTAGTGAAATACTTCCAAAATGCTGTAAAAATAATTTCTTTTTCACTTTCATGTGATTAACGATACGTACAAAGGGATAAACACCCCTTTTATTTATCCTGCAATGAGCACTCTAGTAAGCAAATAACATGTGTCGAATACAGATGTGCTGTATTTTGTATAATATACAAATACAGCTTCAAGACACGCCACAGGTTATAAATAGAACATACAGATCTGCCATCTTGAAAATGTAAAATCCTACATGTCATATTTACAACAATACACACAAAAGTAATTAAAAAGCTTACCTTGAAAACTTATTTTAGTTAAATTGTATCAAACTTGAAGCGTACACGAAGCCAAATAACGTCTAATCTTTACGTTTCAAACACTATGACGTCAATGACGTCATCTTGGTATAGAGGTGTGCTGTATTTGTATAATATACGAATACAGCTTCAAGACTTACTTTGGGGCCCACGAAAGGTTTGAGGAATATTTATTTTTCTAAATTAAAAAAAAAACACTACCTAACCTAAATTGCAGGATAAAAACAATATTAGTGTATTGTAGAAGAATATAGAAAATATTTGTATTCGGCACGGAACTGGTGGAAAATGCTCGGCTGAAGCCTCGCATTTTCCTCCCAGTTCCTTAGCCTCATACAAATATTTTCTATATTCTTCTACAATACACTAATATTGTATATCGCTCTTTCTGCTGACCTAGAAATTATGCAGATTTTGAGTGCGATAACGAGGTTGAACCACTCGTGACGTCACATGCGCCAGTCATCCATTTCTAAATCAGTTGATTGATATCGATACGAAATTTCCATAACAAAGCCGTGATTAGCAAACCAAAACAAACATCCACGTGGGTGAAATAACAAGAAGTTTCAAATGGTGTCCTGAATGGAATTAATTGAGAAGTATTTGTAAGTTCAATTGTCATTTATTTATTTGTTTTTTCTCTGTAAAAGACAAAAATTCAAAAGTGTAACCAAAAGTGTAACCAAATATTTATGATTGTGCCCCTAATTAGAAAATTAAAGCAGTGATCAATAAACATGTCACTTACCGATCAGTTTAGACAACTTTGGCTTTCCGATTTACAAAATTCCCCGAAATCACTCAACTATAGAATCTACAAAGAGGATTATAAACTAGAAGATTATTTTAAAATCCTAGATGACAAAAATATTATTACTTTTTGTAGATTTAGAACACTCAATCATAAACTTCCCATAGAATCTGGAAGATGGCAAAATATCAACAGAGAAAACAGAAAATGTTTATTGTGCAATACTAACAATATCGGTGATGAATTTCATTACATCTTTACATGCTGTTTTTTCCATTATGATAGAAAGAAATTATTAAAAGCTAAATATATAAATAGACCAAATGCTATGAAATTTAAAGAACTCATGAATAGTAAAAATCCTTCTAATCTGAACAATCTCTGTAAATTTATACGAATTGTCAACAAAAAACTAAACTCTCCTGGGTAATCTATAAATAATTTTGTGTGTGTGCTGTGTTTGTCTTTTGTTTTTTGTTTTTGTTTTTCCTACTTAAATGATATGTAAATGTAAAATGTTATAATATTTGACTAATACTCTGTTATTACCTCCATGTACTGCTACATTCGTACTACATTTATTGTAATAATCTGTGTTTATTATGTTTTCTGTACCATTGTAATTTGGTTTTAGAGAAATAAAGAAAG
>MJUT01010587.1:150008-160545 GCA_002080005.1 Gigantidas platifrons | reverse complement strand
TTTTTTTTTTTTTGAAAATTCAAGTGACGAATTGGGTACGAGCGCTAGCTAAATCACTGAATATAATGGCTCGAACTGATACGGCTGGATGTCTAAATCACCAACATGATCGGAGATATTACTGTCATCACTGTCCATGATATTTATCGGCTGTTTACTGTCTCACCTTCGATCGCTCAACTGATCGTTTATCATGGAAGTCATCCTTTGGCGCATGTGACGTCACGTAATCACGTGACCACTCAGCTCATTAAAATGTAGAGGTCACAGATCGCGGAGATATCAAAAGGTAATAATCAATAAAATGGGCGTCCAAGGGCGTTATTTTCAATTAAGACAATGTTTATAGTTTATTTAATGACCAAATCAAACAAAATCGAGAATTTTATTTTTTGTGTCATTAGTCCTTTAACCTATAACCCTTGTGAAAGCTGTGACAATCATGTCTGTTTGGAGCATACTTAAGGTACGTTCTCTCAGTTCAGATCTCGAAAAAAACGTAGAACTGTGATTGTCAAATCTTGAGATAAACGTAGAACACGGTTGATTTTGTTGCAGTTTTCTGATAAAATTTGTTTTAGTCAGAATGACCAATATGTGAAAAATCGATAATCATTGATTAACAACGGGATAAGTAATTGTTAGTGTAAGATATCACAAAGGGAAATCATGTGACTTAATATTTTGAAAATAAATGTGTATCCTTTCTTTTATCCACTAGTATATTTGGCTAAGAGTAACAGTGACATTTTGTGAACATATAAACATTACATTGGGAAGATGGAATGTAAAATGTCATTCAATATCATCAAAATATATTCCATTATTTCATCTTGTTGTTTGATCAAATATGTTATTTTTAATGTCTTGTAACTAACATATGCAGTCTTCTCTATCTTAAAAAGCTTACAATGCAATAATCTAGATGGGCATATATTTAAATAAAACATGGCTATCTAGATTGTTGTATTGAAAAACTTTATAATAAGGAGAAGACTGCATATGTTAGCACAACTTGTGTCTGATATTTGAATTAAATATATTCAAACTCACAATTTAGCCTTTTTCTTCGACATTTTATGCACTCAAATTTCTCCATGATAATTTATTCGATTTATAGCGATTTGATTTAGAGATCGCTTATAAATTCCTTCCCAGTCTCTACTTTCTTTAGCATGTGAAGCTGTATAAAATCGCTATAATTCCGATTCTGGCAAATTAATGGGCTCTTATTGTTTTCGTTGTTAAATAGAGTGTTTGAAAGGCATTATGGACACAAATCAAATATTTACTTTTCAATTTAAATACAAACATCTCCGTGCTACTGAACACTACCATATGTTTCGACCAGACTCAAGTGGTCTTCTTTCCTTCCATTATTGGTATTTAATGCAGATTAAAAACAATATTTTAACACCTTTTAATTCTATTTAATTTACACAAATTGACGTTAAACAAGTATGATTTTATCTACAGGAAATATAATGGACAAGTTATGTTCTTATCTTTACATTGTGACGACAATGTTTATTCTAATTGATGAATAATATCGGCAATTTATTTCACATCTTCTGTAAAACAAGTGTCAATATCCTCCAAAATTCAAGATTTTAATTCATGCATTATTTTATAAAATACGTTGTAAGTTTTCTTTATTATAATTAAATAAAATAAGATAAAATAAATAAATAAATAAATAAATAAATAAATAAATAAATAAATAAAATTTGGAAATACTATTTCAAGTTTGTCTTATACATTTGCAATTTTCTATGTTTATTTTTTTATGTTTTTGGTTTCATTGTCCATTTTCCATTACTCCATAATTCTCGAGGCTTGGTATAACTATATATGTACGTATTCGTTTTATACATCAAAAGGTCGAGTCTCACTTCCGGCATGGGGGTACCTCCATGCTCTCGGTGATTCCAGTGGAAATTGTACCTATTTCCTAGACTGCGAAAATAATTATACATTTTCTAAACTGTGAAAATATTTTTCTTGAATACGAATTCGTTTTTTTTATATGTGAAAATGAAATGAATAGAGTAGTGGTCTTGGATTTCTGATGGAACAGTCTACATATGTAAATTGTAAGTGTGTATCCTGGGTGGTATTTTACTTTATCTCCTATAGAAATAAAATACCCTTTGGTGATGACTCTGTATAACTAAACATGCTATCACAATATAATCCTAGATAGTTCAGTTATTATGGCTAAGAAGAGCTTGAAAATACCAAAGGAGTAATCAGAATCCGTAAAAGACATACAACACAATGGCCAAAAGAAAAAGGACAAAAGGATAAACAATGATCTACAAAACATTACACAGAACACTAAGGATCGAGCAACACGATACTAAAAACCGGGGGTGCACCGATGTGTTTCGGAAGGGATAGCAGTTCCTGTTCCATGCACACAAATGTGGTGTTTAATAACTAAAAGTAGGAAATCCAAAGAGCATAAAAAGTTGAAGAGCAAAAATCGGAATAAACCCAAATATACTACATTTGTAGTATACTACATATAAGGTAGTTAATTAGATTGATTGATTGATTTTTGGTGTTTAACGCCACTTTCAACAATATTTCAGCTATATCATGGCGACCAGTTTTAGTGGTGGAGGAAGCCGGAGTACCCGGAGAGAACCACCGACCATGGGCAAGCAACTGGTAAACTTTATCACTTGCGGTTGCGAGTCGAGTGCACCCTTTTTTGTAATTTACAAAGCCGGGCGCGAACCCACGCCGTATTGGTGATAGGCTTGTATGAGTTGTTAGATCCAGCGACCTAACTCATTGAGCCACCCGGGCCCCCAGTTAATTAGAAGGTTATAACGGACCGGTAGTCAAGTGGTTAAAAGAGATGATTTCAATTTTCACATTGCGAACCTTTCATTTCTATATAGCAACATTCCAGCAGCGCTTGCATATAGAGTAGACATTGTATATATACATGTATCTCTCATTTTATACGATATTCCCGAGCTTGTGTTTCATATTGTGATTTCCTTGATAGAGAGTTGCTGCTAAAAGTAAATTTACTGAACCAAATGTTCCTAGTGATCAATTTCAATTAATAAATTCGAAAGTTTTACGGTTACCACCGTGGCTTGGTAAACCGTTGCGGAATGTCTGTGTCCAGTCCTTTCCTCGTTTTTGACTTATCACAGGATTTGTAACAAGAGTAACACAGCTAGTGCAACAGGAACTGCTTACCCTTCTTGACCATCCCGTTCACCCCCAGTTTTTAGTTGGGCTTGCTATGCTCAATCTTTAGTTTTCTATGTAGTGTTTTGTATACCATTGTTTTCACTTTTGTGCCTTTTCTTTTAGGCCATTGTATTGTCTGTCCTTCTTCTTTTAGGCCATTGTATTGTCTGTCCTTCTTCTTTTAGGCCATTGTATTGTCTGTCCTTCTTTTAGGCCATTGTATTGTCTGTCCTTCTTCTTTTAGGCCATTGTATTGTCTGTCCTTCTTCTTTTAGGCCATTGTATTGTCTGTCCTTCTTCTTTTAGGCCATTGTATTGTCTGTCCTTCTTCTTTTAGGCCATTGTAGTGTCTGTCCTTCTTCTTTTAGGCCATTGTATTGTCTGTCCTTCTTCTTTTAGGCCATTGTATTGTCTGTCCTTCGATTCACGACTACTGCTGACACCTGTAAATTCTCTGCATGTATGTACTTTCCTAATTCATTGACTAAGTTCCATCGAAATTTGTTGTTTCTTTCAGTGAACTATTTGTTTTCAAGTAATGACTCTCAATATTTAACAGTAAAGCGTATGGTATAGCTTATCTAAATGACATTTTCGCTAAAATGAAAATAAGAAACAAATCATGTGAGTACTGCCTTAAAAATGTAAAACATGGCTATATTCAAAACGAAGTAAGTAGCCCGCAAACAAATGTACTTTGCCTATTTGACATTTACAAACGATGTGTTAATATCAAACATTGTAATATCGGCCATTGCTTAAAAAATAGTACAACAATCCTACAATTATTAATAACATTACATTATCTAAACAATCTAAAATCATTATTACTTGACAATTAACAACCCAATTTGGCATACGGAATTTGCTAGGTCGTTTCCGAATAGCATTTTTATAGATAATACAGCCCTATTAATCCGTGCTTAATTTGTTTTTCTTTTATCTTAACACTACCTGGAGTAAGAAGTCCATTAAATATAACAGCTATTCCACCATATGTTCCATAATTACTGTAAATTGAACGGAATTATCATAGGGATTAATAACAAATTGTAAAATTGTCTCTTAATTTGTCAACAGTAAAGATAAATGTCAAGGGTTTTTAATACGGCCTACTTGATTGTTTCACAAGCTCATTAATATAAAAGGAGGCTGCCATTGCTCCCTCTATTATCATATTTACAGTTATATTTTATAATCAGAACTATATATAGAGCAGACAAAAAACAGAAGACATGCAATCAGAAAAGAAAAAGAAAAAGTACAAAAGGACAAACAACGATCTACAAAACATACACATGAAACTATAAAGTTCGAGTATCACGAACCCCACTAAAAACCAGGGGTGAACTCAGGTGCTCCGGAAGGGTAAAGAGTTCCTGCTCCACTATTGGCACCCGTCGTGTTGATCTAGTTACAAACCCGGTGATAAATCATGAATGAGGAAAGGACCGGAAAGTGTTTACGACAAGTGGAACATATCCAGGGTCAGTTGTGATATTCCATAGCGGTAAACCAAGTCATTCCGGTGACAATCTTAAAATTTTCGAAGTGATGCCTTCAACTTTATCGAGAGGAACCCTTGATTCAGTAGCTTCCTTGTTAGCAGCAACCCTCTATCTAATAATTTGAGTGTAGGATGATTCGTTTTCCATTTCTATTTGGAACAATTAAGAAAAATAAGTAAAAATTAAGATCAGACACATGTGACCTAGGCTAGTTTGGTTATTCTACGTAGTTGCTTTTGCTTTCTTGCTCCCAATGATTTTTGAGTTCTTTAGCTTTTCAATCTTTTGACTTATAACGTATCTAATGAAGGTTATTACAGAAACGAGTCACATACACTAAATTTGATACCTTATTCTTATTTAACAAAATAGTCATATTGTTCGCGGGAAGCGTATGAAATATCTGAAAACCATATCTGAGTGAACTGGTCACATAATCACTCTTTAAAACACCTACTGTAATGACTTCAGATAATATATAACAAAGTTTGGAGTTATCAAATATGGATCTAATACACAAGGTCCATAAAGAATCATGTATTCCACTTTGTTAATCTTTATCAGTAATCTATGAAGCAAGCTACTGTGTTTCGTTTCGTTCTGGACAAATCTATTTCAGAACGAAACAGTCATCGTTTTCTAACCAGATGTTTCAGCTGTTTGAGGTTTAGTCCGTATCCCATAGGGAAAACGAATTAAATTGTTTGTTGTAATATATACTTAGTAAGAAATGACAGAGAATACTCAATATTACAATTCGACACAAATTAAAGTACAGGAATAGCCTTGTTATTGCTGTTCTACATTTCATAGTCACGGTATGGTCTTCAACAATGTGCATATCCATATCCTGCAATTAGTGTGAAATGGCCTGTAAGCGGGACTCAAGTTTGCTTTGAAACCTACCAACGTTAAAAAAATCTATACACAAAAATATGGTCATATACATATAGTTAAACGGGTTGTTTTTTTAATAAGCCTTTTTACCAGATCTAACAATTTTGTGAATAGATCGGGGAAATCCGCTTTGAATCGAATGTTTTGATTGGACGGTGTATTTGAATAAACCAATTGCAACTCCTTTAACATTTCCCCCCTAACTTTGCTCTGGTTTTACATTTTGTATATATAAGTTGGTATATTATAGAGCTCAAGTCATTTAATAAAACAATTATTGACTTTTGATATCGGTTGACACGATATTTATCAAAATTTATTAACTGTATAATGTCCTATGCATTATTTAAAGAGTATGATAATTCCAGCTTTCCAGAAATATGATTACATTTCCAAAATGAACAAGACTTTCTTTGCTTTCTATACGTTAAATTTCTTTTAACTCATATTTATATAGAAAGGCATGTGTAATTAAAATTATATGTACGTGTGTACAAGTTTGGATTATACCTACAATATAGTATCTTGTAACAGATAATTGTATACAGCAAGTAAAACCCCAATCTTCATTAAGAAAAGTTTGAAGATAACAAAGAGGTAATCAGAAGTAGTAAAGGACAGACAATACAATGATCAATAGAGAAACGACAAACGAACAAACACTGATCTACAAAACACTACATAGAAAACTACAGATGGAGTAACACGAGTCCCGCTAAATACCACGGGGGTGAACTCATGTGCTCTGGAACGATTAGAACTTCCTGATTAGATGCACCCCATCGTGTGTCACCTTTGTTACAAAACCGGTGATAAGTCATGAACGAGGACAGGACCGAATTATGATAACGCCAACGGAACATATCCGTGGTCATTTGTGACGCAGATATTCCGTAACGGTTAACAAAGTTACTGTCGCGACCGTAAAACTTTCGCAGTGATGACTAACCACTAGTAACCCTTGGTTCAGTAGCTTTCTAGTTAGTAGAAACCTTCTATCAAGGAAATCATTATATCAGTTCTAGAGTATTAACTGGGAGGTGTATATTAACGTTTGTTTATATCCTCTTATCATTATCCTTTAAAGCCCAACTGTTTCAACGGTAATACGAGTTATTGCGACCACTGTGCATCTATCCTCCTCGTCTACTTTAAAATATCATCATCTCCTCTTAATCTACTGGATTCATTGACCGCACGTTTTACATGTATTGTTTCTGAGGGGTATTTTACACAAATTCATAATTTCGTCTTGGTTCGATAAAAACATGACCGGCAATTCTAATTTCTGACACTTTGAAAATATTCTCTGAAAGTTCGTGTTTTTATCATTTGTTTTGTTTTGTTTTTTTTTATTTCACAAAGCATTTGTCTGTTCTTTTGTATTGAATTGTTCGTTTCGTGTTGAACATCTGTCCTCACTTGGATACTCTGTGTTTGTTTTAAGGTTTAGGTTTATGGTATTTAACGTCACTTTCAACACTATTTCAGTTATATCGTGACGGTCAGTTATATCGTGGCGATCAGTTTTATTGGTGGAGGATACTGGGATATCCGGAGAAAACCATCGACCTGTCGTAAGTTACTGACATAATATAGTATTGAGTACACATCTCCATGAACGGGATTCGAAATCACAACTTTAGTGATTGCACAGGAAGTTGCAAATCCAGTTACCACACGATCACGACCACGACGGTTCCTGTTTGTTTTAAGCAGTTATATTATGCCATACAAAATAAATATAATTATATTGTATGTATGGTATTTTCTTTCGGTAGTTGAGAGCCAGTTTGTGTGTATAATCATGGAAGATATTAAATAAGATATCATCCACACAGTATGCTCGTGATATTTGATATATTTATTATTGAAATTAACTTAAAGTTTCTAAATAATGTAATTATTATAAAATTAGTGTTCATCTCTCTCAGGCACGTGTCACCTTAGACGATTTTTGCTATCATGTTTGGACTCTTTGATTCTCTTGTTCCCAAGACTTGAATTATTCCGCTTTCTCATCACTAAATTAGATATCTACGTTTCAAGGCCACAACTGCACGTCGTTCAATAGTCTATGCGACCAGAATTAGTAAAATTCATATAAGGTAACTAAAGGAAAGACCCCTACAATAAAACAGCTTTAAAATGTTGTAATTCTAAATAATTTACATAATTGCTCTGCCAAAAAATCCACATAATAATATAACTGTTCAGAAAATTATATAAATACATGATCATGTCAGAAGACAACAGTATTGGTGCTCCTCTCAGTGATCAATAGTTACAAGAAAAATACATGCTAATACTTTTTTTTTTTAAATCACCAGATGCACAGCCAACGTCATGCTTCAGCTCTGGTAATTTGTTTGAGTTTACTCGATCTTCAGTTTTATGTGTATGTTTTGTAGATCGTTGTTTGTCCTTTTGTACTCTTTCTTTTGGCCATTGTATTGTCTGTTCTTCTTCGATTTACGGATTCTGATTACCCCTTTGTTGTCTTCAAACTCTTCTTAGCAGGTTGTCTAATATATTGAAACAGTACTCCAGATTCCAGATTACTATATAGTTAATAGTTAATAAAAAAAATCATGCTAAATGTCAAAGTAAATGACGTGTCATGTTCAAATTGTTTAATTCTATATTTGTATTGACATTTAATTTAAGTTATATATTTGAAGTAGATTTTTCATGTTTTAAACATCAACATCGTGTATTTTATTTAAATTTTCAGACATCTAGAATTCAAAATATTAATATACAAATAAAACTGTTTTCATTTTTCGTTAAACGAATAAACATAGATACACGGTACAAGAATAATTGTGACACCTCCTTACAGTTATCGGTTTAATTGAATAACCATTTTCAGATATTAAGCCTTCTTTGTTTTTTGTTTATTTAAAGATTTTGTATTACCGCCTCATTAAATAGAATGATATATAAAAATTGTTTCAAGCATCCTTGCGATAATGTTTAATTAGAAACAAAGTGTATTATTGACGTCGATTTATTGGTATTTTATATTGAGATCATTTAAATGTTTATGTATATAAGATATTAACCTGCAAGTGACATGAATTTCTTTAAGAAAGAGATTAAATTAATGGTGGTATTTAGCCATACTTTGACCATAATTGATTTCAAATAGAAGAATTCTCATGATATTAGTATGAATTAATCACGTTTTTGTAAAATTAAAATCTTTTAAATGTTTACATTGTATATAGAGAAAAATTGAATTGTATATAACGATTTCTTGAAATGATATGGAATTCTGTTACAATGTGACATAATCAAAACATAAATTAATTGAAGGAAAATATTTGTATGTCACTGTGAATTATAACATGATTTCTTTAGTCAAAATGGTAACACACATATCATATAACTTCACTGTGTTGCATTCTGCAAATAAAAGGTGTGTTCGATCACATCGTTGTTGTATACGAGACATTATAATTAAATCAAATTGTTTTATATATCTTTGGTTTATATACGACAAAAATAATAAATTCTTTCGTTGTCGTACGACAATTTCTATGAATGACCAGTCACTTTAAAATGTTTACAAATAAAATAAAATGCTTTGTATACATAAATAGAAATAATTAGTGAGTGATGCACTTCACTAATTAATACTTAATGGAAACAAGTAGTGATCTCCCTTTAAAAACTAGAGAAAACCGAAGGGCAATCAAGAATGGACAATCTAGAGACACTGGCAACTTTGAACACACAAGACACAGGACAAACAAAACAAAACACACACTAAAAATATGAGTAACATGGACCAAAAATTACCAACGGGTATCATTATTTTCGTAAAAATATTGCACCAGTCGTTACCACGAATATACATCTTTTGTAATTATTTTCGCAAGATTTTGCACCAATCGGTACCACTGGTATCATTATCTAGAGGTTTTAGGTTTAGGTTTATGGGTTATAACGTCACTTTCACCAACATTTCAGATACATCGTGGCGTTCTGTTTTATTGATGGCGGAAACCGGAGAAGCCGGAGAAAACCACAGACTTGCAGTAAGTCACTGACAAACTTTATCACATAATGTTATATCGAGTACACCTCACATGAGCGGGATTTGAACGTTTGTGTTGATAGACACTGATTATATAGGTAGTTGTAAATCCAACTACCATACGATCACGACTCATACGAATAATACAATACGGAATTTCTTTAAATAATTCATTGATTATTGAATATAATATGAGTAGCTTTCAACTGTGTACGCATGTAAAATTAATTTGTAAATCATGTTTTACAATAAAAAAAAACAAAACAAAACAAAACCCAATCGTTACCACTGGGATCATAAATATTGCAAAATACACGAAAACAAATCATGACATATATGAACCGATTACTTTGGAAGTCAAGAAGGTGGATATTCTGGAAGAATATTCCAATTATCTTTCAATGTTGTTCGCACAGTTGCCACAGCTCATAGTTTTGAGTCGATTGGTTCACAGCCCATAGTTTTGAGTCGATCGGTTCACAGCTCATAGTTTTGAGTCGATTGGTTCACAGCTCATAGTTTTGAGTCGATCGGTTCACATCTCATAGTTTTGAGTCGATTGGTTCACAGCCCATAGTTTTGAGTCGATCGGTTCACAGCCCATAGTTTTTAATCCATCGGTTGAAACACCCAAGGCTGTTGTCTCCTCAATCAAATACTAGCTTATGAAACCTGTAAATATATGTAGTTTAAGCCTTTTCAATTGTCATGTGCAACCTCTGACATAATCTTCAACTTGTTGAAGAGGTCAGCATTTGGTAGAAGTAGAACAACTTCTGGTAAAATCTTCAACTTGTTGAAGGCGGTCAGTATTTAGTAGAAGTAGAACAACTTCTGATAAAATCTTCAACTTGTTGAAGGCGATCAGTATTTAGTA
>MJUT01010587.1:133613-148596 GCA_002080005.1 Gigantidas platifrons | reverse complement strand
GTGTTGTGTTGTGTTGTGTTGTGTTGTGTTGTGTTGTGTTGTGTTGTGTTGTGTTGTGTTGTGTTGTGTTGTTGTGTCACTATATAACATCAATTACATATTTATATTGATCAACATAAACCATATTGTGTTGAGAGCAGCCATCCATTATTTAGCAATATTTGTGGAGAGGAATTTGTAAAGGTACATACCTGTTTTCCAATCCAATATTATCATTATCACTATTGTAATCTGTATGTTTTGAATTTATTCTATAATAAAATATTGTTTACACTAAATATTCAAATTCAGCATGCTGTCTCAGTTCAAGAAGTTATACATCAAAACTTTAAAATGATAATGCTTTAAACATGGTTATGAGAAAACACATACACCTGAAACAAAGAGAGCATTCTAAATGTATGTGTTCGTCGTTTGGCGTCCATCGTCATCATCCATTTTGATCATCTTTTCGTAAACCACTAGACTATACGAGACTTGGTACGGATGGTATATGGCTAATGATAAGATGCTAAATGGAACATTCTTGAAATATTCGCATAGCATTGAACTGTTGGAACCAAACCTGTAGAATTGTCTTTAAAAGATTTTGTATTATGTATGTTCTTTTGCATTTGAAATGCAAGATGGCCACCATCGCTGAAGCCTATGATATGCAAACAATGTGCTCATCAGGAAACAATAAACTGTTTGAACCTATGAATTGTCAAAGAATAATTATTACTTCATGGCTTAATAATGACCCTTTCTTTAGACATCTTAGAACAAGAATTGTATCCACCGCGTGTCTTTTAGAAATCATTGCAACATTAACATATGTTTTAATTAGATTGTCCATTGTAAAGATTTAACTTCATTTTTTCATATGTTGAATGAAGACAGTTTGATACATGTATTTTTGTGGATTTTGTTGTTGCTTATTTTCAGTATAAATCCATGTCAGTGATACGGGCTTTGGAGAGAATAATCTGTGTGAATGATGACAAATTTAGTTTAACAAATGCTATCCATAGACACCCTGAAATTTATTATAAAATTATTCCTTTTTATTAATTTTCTTTTTATTTATTTATTTATTCTAATTGTGTTTTAATTATGCACTTAATTAAAGAACCTCTTTCAGCTTTACGTTAGTTTCCAATAAATAATTATTCAACAATTAACAAATTCTAATAGACTTAACTTATTAACCAAAATATGCTGTAACAGTTGAGGGTGGAATAAAGAATGGAAATACAAGTCATTAATACTGACAAAAGTCAAGACGATCAGTGGAAATGTAATACTGCTAAGTGTAACATTTAAGCAAAATCTCATTATACGTTTAATTTCACCTTTAGAAAAATAAATCTTACTTAAACGGTTTAAAAGAAAAACAAAAGATAGTGGTTAAATTTTCATCTACTCACAAGAAATCTTGTTAGTCCTATTAGCCTTGTGTATAGGGGATATATTTAAAGACTATTGAAAAACGTTTTGTATTAGAAATACCTAAAAGGAACATATTATGCAGTCAGAAAATCAAGAGACTTTTTAAGTAAGGAGATTATCAATGTATCATTTAAAGTTTAATGTCCTCAAATTAAACATTGAACCCAACAATATTTATATATTTCATTTAGATAATGTGAGAATTTAGCTAAAAAACACCCATTTACAGGTATGTTATTTTTTCAATATTTTCCTTACAATTTATATATTGTGTAATTATTTCATGGATAGTAATATGTATTTGATATGTTATATAATTTGTTCACTTATACTGTTCCTCGACCAATGGCTATGCTGTTTTTGTACCACTAATTGGTATATTATTTTGGTAGTAACGAATGTCAATCCCCTGTCTAAATAATGAACCCAAGGAACAGTATTTGAGGGTTCTATAGACAAGTAAATGTCTTATAGTTGGGGAAATCAATTTATAAGTTTTATAAAATTTGATTACGCCACAATATAGCTGAAATAAGTTTAAAGTTGGCATTAAACACCAATCAATCAATAACTCTGATAGTAAAGATACAGCAAATATAAGGTAAACATATTACGTTTCCATAGCTATATATATATATATCATTGTTTGTACTAAAGAGAATGTTTGACATTAAAAAAGAAAAACAGTTACAATCGAGAACAACTAAGTCACATTAACTTAAACTAAACGGCAATTAGATACCCTTAACTTTTAATTATAGAAATTATATATTTTGTAATAGCTAAATTTCTCAAATAACGACAAAATAGAAATAAAGTGTCATTTATTCGATAAATTAACTTCCGATTTCAGTTCAGGGTATTTGTTGTCATCAGCTGTTATTACGTTGTATTTCAGTCCATTTCTTAATCCTGCACACATCTTAAGGCAAGTTATTTATGAAGCAGTAATTGAATTTGTCAGTGATAATTTCGTCTTTACCGTTACTAATTATCAATAAACAGAAGATTTATTAATATAAATGAGAAGAAACGTTGTCATGAAATTTCAAGCAGTGCAAGTGTCACTCGCAGAAATATTCTATATTACCGTTAAATCGAAATTAGAAAGGAACTAATTATCGTAACAATATTGTGCTGTCGGCGACACGTCCCATTTCAGTGAAAAAATTATCACATATATTAGAAAACTGCGAAGTTGTGTTACTGGTGAAAATCGCTTGTTAATTCTCTTGTAAAATGATGTCGTTCTCATCTCTGCTCCGATGTCCGTTTCAATGCAACTTGCTAAATGCTTTGGGAATTGACAATAGATTGAGTCAATTGTGGTTAATTTGTTTCATAAATTAACATTCAATAATGGACAAAATAACTGAATGCGGCGATAACAACCTATTAATTTAACAATAACGGTTAATAACATATTATCAATAAATTTAGTAAATAACGAATCAATGTTCGACAGATGTAAACGGCAAGTGCTTTATTCTTGTTGTGTTCAGGTCGATTTATAATTAGTTTTCATATTATTATCTGAATAGGGGAAAATTGAACAAATAATACTTGGAAATATATTTATAACAAAATTAAGTAATTATACATGATACATAGATATTACAACAATTACTTCAAAGGAAAACATTTAATTTGACTCGAGTAGATTTTTTTATTTGTTTGTATCGAACTCGCCATGCTTGTAATATACTGTAACACCTCTGAATGTTGACACAATGAGACGGTAAAGACGTCTTTTGCGGTGGTACGTTAACTTTATAATTAAGGAGTATTCAAGCTCTTACTCGAAAAAAAAAACTCGACATATTATGAATGTTTCTTTGTAAAATTCGACATTTTTCGTGTTCTATTCTATTGTCCTGTTATAATACGACATATTTTTTTTTTATATATCGTACGTAATTATTATGAACGACACCTTTTGTCTTCTTTTAACAGGAAGAGAAGCAATGTACATCTATAATATTTCAGTAGTTTATATCAAATTTAAGCTCAACAAGTAAAACATGTACAAAAAATGTACCAGGAAATGTTATATTATGCATGTACATGTACATTTTGTATATAGCTTTTGTTTCTGCCTTCCCTTTATTTAGCTGATAAATGCAACAACTGCAAGATAAAATATCTTTTTTAAAAGTTCTAAATTAAAATGGAAAAGGTATCGAGTACTGTTTTCTGTTTTGTAAAGTTTAAATTTATCAGTCTCGTTTAAATTTATTAAAAGAATAGATTTTAAATAAAATAGTACTTCTGAAGTAAATTTGACGAAATCCACACAATTTCTTTCAGTTTTAATCATGGTTTTTGTTTTTATAATGTATGTTAGTATTTGTATAGCAAAACATACAAACTGTAGAAATGTAAAAACGAACATTTTCGCGAAGGAAAAATGTTGTATAAATATTAAATAAAACTACAAATTTTTTTTTACAATGATTAAATATATAAATAAATAAAACTAACAATGAGACCCTTAGTTCATTGCGTAAAATATTTTTTTTATTTTTTTCTTTAAACGACTTTTGATAGCGTTTTCCCCTATTTCAATATCCTCTCCAATTTTAAGAATTTAAGATGATCAAATTGATGATACCATGATGGCCTCTGATGTTGAAATCAATGAAATTATGTATGTAATAAGTAAATATATACCGTGTAATTCGACACAAATAATATTCTTTATTTTTTTCTCTCCTCATATTCCCCTCTCCTTCAGAATGTATAATCAACAGAACAAAGACCGTCGCATTATCCGGATCATTTTTGTGTAAAAAAATATCATATTTAAGATTGCTTAAATTGAGATTTTATTAATCCGAATTAACACGTGTTTCAGAAATATATGGATATATACAAGTGTGATTGATAATTAAGTAGCAAAAAAGAATAAACCAAATAAAAAAAAGAACAAATAAGATAAAATAAATAAAAGCAGCATCGCTTTCCCCGTACATTTAGATGAAACAAAAATCAAGCATGTACACTCCCCAAAAAATGGATTTGAATCCAAATAAATTCCACATAATATACTGCCTTCTCTAATCACATATTTAATTTACAGATTACATTTAAATAATGCATCTTTTTCCCTTTAAAACAAATGTATCTACATATAAATGTAGAGATACAATGAAAAAAATGAAGAAAACAGATGAAAAAAATACATTAAAGGAGAAATAAAAAAAAAAGATCAGTGAGTCTGGCCGGGGACACACAACTAGCGAATTAATAATGATTCGCTTTCTTTTTATTTGGTATTTATATTTTACACCCCCCTTCCCCTTCCCCCCACACACACCCAGTTTTATTGTATTATGTCTTTCTCTATATTAATTATTAATATTTGTCTTTCGACTATTTTCAGAATTTTTGCTTTTCAAAATGCATGCGTAATGATATTCAAATTCATTATTGTCTTTATTACATAAATTACAGACTCTACTATATCTTTCATTTTTTCCCATTTACACCTTTTTTAATTGGCAATAAATTATTCAAATTCCTAATTCTACAAAATTTGTCGGAAAAATATGACGATCAATGATATTGATGTATTTGTTTTATTCATACAACTACCCACGTGGGTGAAAATGTGTGTGGGTCATATATTAGACAAACTGCCATATTTTTTCAAATATTTTTCACACAATTCATCCCTAAATAATGTATTTAAGAAATAAATCATGGAAGCCAGAAGGTGTTGGGAGTTTTAACATGGATTGGCGGATATCAGTATTTTATCCCGAGCCAGAAGCGAGGGATAAAATTTACTAACATCCGCTGATCCATGTTAAAACTCAAAACACATTCTGGCTTCCATGATTTATTTCGATTCTGATATGTCCAAGAGTACAAATACGGTTGTAGACTTTGATTGGAAGACGGTAATTTATATTTACGTTTGCGGAAAATGTCGCACACAATTTATGCTGCCAATGGAAAAGTCAGTCACATTCAACGGCGCATGTGCTAATGAGATTATACCGAAAGGACAACTCGCTCGTTTGTTAACAAAATGAAAGGAGGTCATGTTAAAATTGTGTATAAACATCACAAGGGTTTTACCTTACTTTAATTTGTGTCAAAGTGTAAAGTTGGATAGCCTCTCGTGCTTATTTATATCAATATCTTTAATAAGCTGTTGATGGGATTTTTTATTTAATTCCCGTAAATAAGTTATGAAGCAATATGAGTTTTAACATCAAATAGGTAAGATAGGCGAATGTAGTATTGTTTGGATGAGGTTACAAAAGAACAACATTCTACTAGGTCACAAAGTTGTCAAGAACTGATGTGCTGTAAATGTTCATATAATGAGTAACTGGCCCAACAAACTCAGAAATAGAATTATACAAAAATATCTGACAAAGGGGTGGATAGATTTGTAATTAAAAAAAAGGGAAAAAAAAGATCTAACATGGAATGTATCACGTGATAAATTGGCGCGAGATCGGTATACCGTGATGGGACATGGATACTTCTGACATCTGTATTGAGTGCAGAACAACAGAAAGGTTAACGTGACGAATATGAGAAACAACAAAATAATTGACATGCACCCTATTCCCAGCCAGTTTCCATCTTGCCCGTAACAGACCTATGTTCTTTCTCTATCTTATACCACAGGATTTGTCTTTAGAACTACAATGTGTCCAGAAGACAAGTCACTGGCTGTGTTTTATACGGCCATCAATGCACTCTTAGCTAAAAACAATAAATCAAAACCTTTAACGGAATGGATAATGAAATTTTCACAGGTACGCCCACTTTTATGATCCATCTTAAGAAATGGATTACCGTGACAAAAGACACATAATTTCTTTAATGTATAATGAAATACAAGATGCCTCCGGAAATTACAACACGGTAAACATGCATGTTTATTAGATCTTAATACGCGACCGGGTCTTTCATAAAGGGTATCTTCGTTGGCGAGAATCGACTAATGATCAACTAATTGTTGAGCCGATGTTGGACCATTAACGATAATCATATCAAATAGCAAGACAAGGGGAAGTCATTGCACACGAGTTTTAATTTGCTTGTTAATAAATCAATCACAACAAATTTCTTCATAGGACTTTATAACATCGTTTAGTCTGGTGGAGGCACACAATGGGATAATTTGCTTTCTGCCTAACTATATGCTGATTTGAACAATACATACACAACAAGTCAATATTGAGCTAATAATGAGAATATCAATTTGATTACTGATAACAGATATGAAAATCATAGTAATAATGTATGTAGAATCAGTAGACGCATTTTCAGAATTCTTTGTCAATTGTAAAATATTTAATTTAGAATAAAATGGAAAATCCATATCAGTAACAAAGTTCTTTCATGAAATATGCATTATACTTTTATTTTTAAAGCGTAAACTATGACTGGTCTTAATGCAGTTAACTGTCAAGTATTAGTCCAATCTTAGATGTCGTTTAGGCGATGTATCTTTTCGATAGGTTTTGGGACAGTACGAACCAATTTGCGCTGTCGAAATGCACACATAGTGGGTATCAGACCATTAGAAGAATAATCTTATGCCACCTCGATTAGTGGGATAAACCTATATCACCACGATTTGTAAGCTAATGCCACCACGGGTAATAGGATAATATTATGCCACCACGGTTAGAAACCTCACATTCCACCTTCCACCACGGTTAGAAAGCTTATCTTATGCCACCTTCCACCACGGTTAGAAAGCTTATCTTATGCCACCACTGTTAGAAAGCTAATCTTATGCCACCACTGCTAGAAAGCTAATCTTATGCCACCATTGTTAGAATGCTAATCTTATGCCACCACTGTTAGAAAGCTAATCTTATGTCACAACTGTTAGAGAGTTAATCTTATGCCATCACGGTTAGAAAGCTGATCTTATGCCACCACGATTAGAAAGATAATCTTATGCCACCATGTTAGAAAGCTAATCTATTGCCACAAATATTAGAAAGCTAATCTTATGCCACCACTGTGTGAAAAATAATCTTAGGTCACAACTGTTAGAAAGCTAATCTTATGCTACCACAGTTAATACGGAATCCTAAGCCACTATGATTAATTTCCAATTGTACACAATAGTCATAACATTATAAAACTATTTATGTTATAATCTAACATAAACAAGACATTTATTCATTAGGCCTCTCTTCATTTAAAAGCCTCTCTTCATTGTTACTATTGGTGTAGCAGCACAAGGCACTTTAGACATGTGTCTATACATATTTTGTCTAAAGATAAAGATATAAATAATATCAATACCATTCATGTGTTTTCTTACCTGTTAATATTTATTATTTGTTTTGTTGATTAAAGTAGCACCTGTAATTTATTTATGTGATGCTTGTTGCTTCAGCTGTATTCTGTTTATTTGACGTCATATGGAACATTAACTGTTTCCATTAATATCTATGGTATCTTATTTTGGAGTTGATTTCAATACAAACAGTTAATTTTTCATTGACAGTTTGTTGCGCTTTGACGTATTTGTTACCGTTTTAGACGCCCATAATTTCAATTAGTGATAACTATTTAATAAAAGTCAGTTAACTTTCAAAAAATGTTCCCTAAAACTTACATAAATATTGGATTACAAAGAAATAAAATACCTGGCTGGTGTAGATGGGTGCTCCAAGTAGAATCGTAATGATTGCTAGTTGTCAGCAGACTAGCACATGCATGGTCGATGAATTCCGAGATTTTTTTTTATTTGTGCCACAGTTACTTCTTTCATATGGGAAATCAGTTAAGAAAGGTTTGATGATACTAAAGATGTACCCAGAAACACTAAATCGAAGGACAGATAATGCAATGGCTAAAATAACAAATTAAAAAACACAACAAAAATGTAAAAAATTGAGCAACATAAACTGTATTAAACACCGAGGATGAAGCGAGGTAATACCAAAGGTTAAACAGTTCCTGCTCCACGGAGGATGAACCAAGATAATACAAAAGGTTAAACAGATCCTGCTCCACGGAGGATGAACCGAGGTAATACAAAAGGTTAAACAGATCCTGCTCCACGGAGGATGAACCGAGGTAATACAAAAGGTTAAACAGATTTTGCTCCACTGAGGATGAACCGAGGTAATACAAAAGGTTAAACAGTTCCTGCACCACTGAGGATGAACCGAGGTAATACAAAAGGTTAAACAGATCTTGCTCCACTGAGGATGAACCGAGGTAATACAAAAGGTTAAACAAATCTTGCTCCACTTGTAAGACAAGACATCTGTATATCTAAAAATGAAATTAAGGATAAAACCCCGGAAGTGTAAGTACTAGTAGTCCATTGACAACCTAGAATGAGGAAATAGGATGGTATTGCGTCAATGATAAAAGAACATATTCGTTGCTATCTGTGTTGCAGATCAACCAAGTCATGATGATGTCCGTAGAACTTTCAGCGTGGTGGCTTCAGCTGTATTTCTAGTTACCATTAGCTAAATAGCTTCCCTGTTAGGAGAAACCATATATCAAGGACATCCTGATGGGAAACACGGAGTCTCGCATACACTTATTTCAATAAACAACTGTCGTCCGTGAACAGATCAGAGTTTAAAATGCTTTAGGCGTATATATGTTTAAGCGCACCATGACCCTTTTATGATGATTTGTAGATCGTATCAAGTCTGCATGTAAGAGTTGATGTCATGCCATCAACACACACACACATATACATTCGTATATTTTTGTACTATACTATTGTACCAATGTTACAGTAATGCATTCCCAACCTGATGTCTTGAGGTTTTAATATATATGGTGGTGCTTTTATTATGTATTCGAAAGCGCTGTCAAATGGTCAAGCACTGTAAGAATGCACTAGCAATATCGGTATACATATTTCCCTATTTCTGTGTCTTGTGTTCAATGTTTCCTGTTTTTCCGGATTTTCCATTCTTGATTGTCCCTTCGGTTTTCTCTAACGTTTACATAAACAGTGACACTATAATCAATTTAAAATTACTTGTTTTTCCAATATTTCGATATTGAGCGTCCACCTATTGGAGATTATTCCAGAAAAGTATCATATATCATGGGCCTCATAAGAAGAACTTATTCATACCTGGATGAGCAGAGTTTCAGATACCTATTCCAGGCATTAGTAAGACCACACCTTGAATATGCAGAAGCAGTATGGTCACCATCAAAGGTAGGGGACACAGATGTACTGGAAAATGTCCAAAGAAGAGCAACGAAACAAATTCCATCACTTAAAAACCTAGAATACTCAGACAGACTTAAAAAGCTGAAAATACCAACCCTAAAGTACAGACGCTTTAGGGGGGACATGATCGAAACCTTCAAAATCATAAATGGCATATACGATAGAGATGTCTCAAAAAAATTTCTGGAAATGGATCAAAATACAAGAACAAGGGGGAACGACAAAAAAACGAAGAAAAAATACAGTAAACTTAACATCAGGAAATTCTCTTTCACAAACAGAATAGTCGACATTTGGAACAATCTACCAAACGAAGTTATCAAAGTAAAAATTGTGAAAAGTTTTGAGATGAACTTAGATAAGTACTGGGAAACACAAGAGTTCAAATACGATTACACAGCCAACATCAACCTAATTAGTAAGCCCGGAAGTGACGTAAAGTCGCGGTCTAGCAAAATAGAAGAAGAGGTGGATATAGTGGTGTCAAGCCAGCGTCCACAATCGAACCTAACCTAACCTAACCTATATAAAACATATATATTTACGTTTTTATTACCACATACATGTACTATTTGTTATGGTAGGTGTTGTGATTTCTATCCACAGTCTAATATTAAAACATATATATTTTTGGTTTGTTAAATTCACTTGTTATATTGTTCTTGTTCTTTCCTCATTCATGACTCATTACCGGGTTTGTAACTAGATTAACACGACGAGTGCCACTAGTGGAGCAGGAACTTCCGGCGCACCTGAGTTCACCCCCGGTTTTTAGTGGTATTCGTGTAACTCGATCTTTAGTTCTAAGTGTATGTTTTGTAGATCGTTGTTTGTCATTTTGTCTTTTTCTTTAGGCAATTGTATTGTATGTCGTTCTTCGATTTACGGCTTCTGATTACACCTTTGGTATCTTAGATTTACGGCTTCTGATTACACCTTTGGTATCTTAGATTTACGGCTTCTGATTACACCTTTGGTATCTTAGATTTACGGCTTCTGATTACACCTTTGGTATCTTAGATTTACGGCTTCTGATTACACCTTTGGTATCTTAGATTTACGGCTTCTGATTACACCTTTGGTATCTTAGATTTACGGCTTCTGATTACACCTTTGGTATCTTCAAACTCTTCTTGTTGTTGTTTGACAATATTCATTTGTATTAAAAACATGGGTATCAAATTTAGTACGGACGACGAATTTCTGGAATAACCATCATAAGATACGCTCAAAGCCATATAATTTTAAAATCTTTGGGAGCAAGAAAATCAATGGAATGAAATGATGTGGTCCAAATGCCCAATACAGGGAAAGAAAGAATGTGGTCCTACTGGTCACCACAGGCAAAAATGTGAGGAGGTCCGATTCGATACCAAAGTGAAAGAAAGGTGGCCCGATCGACTAAGACAGGGAATGAAAGAATGTGATCCTATTGACCTATATAGGGACAGAAATGAGGAGGTTCTATTGGCCTAGATCAGGAAAGAACTGAGGTGGTCTGATTGACAAGCACAAAGTCGATGTCACCAGATTGTTTTTCATTTATCACATCTCAGAGTACCAATTTCAGCTAACAGCCTCACAGGGAACTGAACTAAGTATTAGATAACAACAAAGAAGCAATGTAAGAACACATGACAAGACTCTGAAAGTCATTCACGAGTCATTGGAACAGAATGATTACACCTCTTGTAATTATACCTTCTCTATTGAATCACAGTCAGATTTAACGAGTGTGAAGTTGTTTTATATAAATATGAAAGAGATTAAGTAGTGTGTTCAGCTCATTGTAGCGTGCTGGATATTTATTATGACGTGTTTTATTCATCGGAGATATAGTGGTTTAAAGTGACATTAACACAGTGTGAAGAACTTTTTTATGTAAATACAACAAAATGTATATGACATTTAAGCTATTTCTTGTCGCATATATTTTGGGCAAATACTCTTTCCGAGTGTGGTTAAATTATTAGAACATTGATTTAAAATGATTACGACGCATGATATGCCTTGTTATTTGTACGAGACTTCAAGTATTTCTCGAAATATCTGGTTTTCCGATAGGAGGTTATATTGACTACTAAATTAAGTTGAGAGGCAGGGGTGTAGGAACCGGGGTCAAAGGGTGCAAGCCCCCGTTTTCAAAAGAGAGAGGCAATCTACCTCTCCCCACTTTTTTGTGAACATTCATTTTTAGAAAAAGCTGAATTTGTAGCATGGAAGACCGAAAATTTTCAATAAATCAAGAGATAAAAGCGTGTGTTTTTATATCCCCAACACTTTTCAGCTTTCCAGTCCACTTAAAAGCTTATCCTCCCCAATGTCATGTTCCCTCTAAAAGCTTGCCTCCTGTCTCCAGTTTCCGATCTGCTCCTCTGAAAGGAATGTATTCGATTTGCTTGACTTGTTGACCATCACTGTTTAAACTTTCTTTTCATAATATTACATATAATATAGAGTAAAAACAGTAAAGAGGAGGTAGATAATATACTAGTATACTATGGACGTTTTTATATACTGACCATAACTATGGTCATATTAATATTCTATATCTATCATTAAGTATATGGTGTATTTCCTCGTGGAAATTTGTTAATTTACTTATGTGGAACAACTTTAACTTTGTGTTATACAAATGAATATATCTTAAAAATGATCTAAAATGTCTAAAAAAACCAATTACAAGATAGTATACATTTAACTTTAAATATTATCTAAATAGAAACTACAGGGACTTATATAATATTCTTTTTTTCTATTTCATAAATTTGTTAACTATATTTCTGATATAAAGTTTACACGGCACGGCCACTGTATTTGTTGATTTATTACGTGTGTGTAACGTAATGTCTATTCGTAATATGTTACTTGTGCTACAATTTACATAAATATTATGCAACAATTACGACCTTCCATCAACCCATAACGCACCTCTAAAATACTAAAGAAAGACTTCTTAACACATATTGGGACACGCAACAAATTCTTCTTTCTTAACATGTTGATTTTAAAACTTGTCACCGAATTTCCGTTTTTCTTCAAACGGATATGAAACTAGTTGGCGTTAAATCTCGCAAAATCACGTCAAATTCTAATTTCACTAATGGCGAACAGATAACGACTTCCGGTTTACAATAATTGATCACTCATTGGTAGTTGTTTAACGACTAAGGAACGATAAAACATGATGCCATGTAATGGTGGATTAAACCAGTAAAAATCAATTACACGTCGGATATTTATCCTCGGATACCATTAGAAATAGTTAATAGAATTGAATATGGTTGAAAAGTTAGATATAGTGTTCACGTAGAATTGATAACGCATCTGCTTTGTGTAAATTAAAGATGAAATCATATTGATCTACTTTTAAGATATTATGGTATTGAAGACATTTTAACTGCTAATTCACTCTTGTATAGGTAATCTTTATCTGGTTATTGTATCTAAAAAACTTAACATTTCAACATGAGACTCTATGTGTGTCTGTCCATTATAAACTTATGTTTTAACTAACAATAGAAATGTCTATGTTGCTGGTGTATGCTGCATATCGATTTGAAGGTCAAATTATATTAAATGACGATGAATGTATTTAGTGAAAGTTCAATTTGAAGAGTTAATTGTAGACTCAACATTCTAATAACAAGAAACCCTAATAGATCAAACTAAAAGAAGCGAAAATCTAATAACAAGAAACTCAAATAGATCAAACTAAAAGAAGCGAAATTCTAATAACAAGAAACTCAAATAGATCAACTTGACTAAAAGATGCGAAATTCTAATAACAAGGAACCCAAATAGATCAAACTAAAAGAAGCGAAAATCTAATAACAAGGAACTCAAATAGATCAAACTAAAAGAAGCGAAAATCTAATAACAAGGAACCCAAATAGATCAAACTAAAAGAAGCGAAATATAATAACAAGGAACTCAAATAGATCAAACTAAAAGAAGCGAAATTCAATAGAAACTCGTTGCCGTCTAGTTGACACAAATTCACTCACATCGTTGCTTCGCTTACATGATAGAACCATCATCCATTCTCCACAGTTTTATGCGCACGCATGATAGAAACGAACTTCCGCTTCAGCTCATTTACACAAACAAACTTCAATTATTTACTGAGCAACCGGAGTGACCTTACAATCAAGTAAAAATGTTATGTGAAAATATTTTTTTTTTCTGTTTTGTCAGTCAATTCGCAGAAGGTTCGAAATTCAATTGAACATGCCCGGCCATCCTGCTAAGGGGACAAGGATATATTCAACAATGGGATAAACTTTACCTAAAAGACCAACACACAAAGCTAAAAAGCTCCAATCTGACACAGCTAAGCATGTAAACTACTTGAAAAATCTTTAAAATTCGTAAAGGCTTTGATTTAGCCATCTTTGAGGCAAGTTTAATTTGCTAAATTATTTACACCTAATTTTAATGCGACTTAAGGGGAGAGGCAGTTATTGGCGGAATTGTACTGTTAAAAAAAATTCATAATGTATAGATAGATACATGTACATTTGTATCTATTTTTATCTTTTAATTACTCTGTCTTGTCGCACACAAAATAAGCTTGTATTGAAAACGGAAACATCATTTTCCGTTAATACCGCTAATGATAAGGTAATTTTAAACATACATTTGTACGAACACCAGCGGCCTACGTCTAGTAATTTGTATACAAGTAATTGGGTGTGTTTGATTTCTGCTGTGACCCAATTGATGTCCTATAAACACCTGTTTGATATGTAATTACTTTTAGTTTTTTTATCATTATTTTCTGTTTAGAATGTAATTTGCGAGGACCGACCTTAATTTTATGAGGCTTCACGGTGAGTTGTGAAATAGAGAATTGGAGTATGCGTTTATCATTTAATTAAATAGCCTGATTTTAGTTGCACTTTTGTTCCAAACCAATATAATGTTAATATACTGAGTGCCAATGAAAACGCAACACCAAGATTAACATAAATAAAATTTATATGAAAAATAATGAAATGTCAACAATTGATATTTTGAAAATTTCATAACATCAACAACAAAACGATATCCGTCATGGAAAGTCAAGTTTGACTTTTGTCACTAAAATTTAACGTTAAATGTACGACTATCACTTTACGAACTCACACTTTTAATAGCGAATGTGTCCTCCATTTGCAGCGACGCATGTTCTGCATCTCCTCGGCATTGAACGAATCAAACGTCGGATGCGGTCTTGTGGAATGTTATTCCATTCCCCCTGCAGTGCATTTTCGAGCTGGCGTAGCGTTATTGGCATCGGTTGGCGTCTTCTGACAGCCTGTCCAAGCTGATCCCAAAGGTGCTCTATCGGACTTAAATCGGGAGAAAAAGCTG
>MJUT01010587.1:97655-132330 GCA_002080005.1 Gigantidas platifrons | reverse complement strand
CATACTCACATTGGTCAGTCGTAGGTTAGAAAACTTTTGATTGGATTTTTGAAGACGTTAGTACAGCTTAACAATTAGACTTGTTTTGAAATTATTCATGCATGTCTTCGCTCCAAAACGATTTTCTCGTGCATTTGTAGGGGGTACCGGTGGAAAGAAAGTTTAAAAACCCAGCGGTCCGTAAAATTGTCGATAGATGCTTTATTCATTTTCAAACTAATATACAATTGTTTCGAAAAAATATAAAATATTTCATAAAAATTATTAAAAAAAAACTAAGTGTTCCGTTTTCATTGGCACTCAGTGTATTATATATTGTAACAAATTATGTTCTTTGTCACATGTTCATCCCAACATAAAACATTCCCTTTCTTTACTGTGCTAAATAAAGAAGACAAAATACTTTGGGGGTTGGAAACATTTTTACACAAACAAATAATTTACTTTCATGTAATCCGGTAAATAATTTGAATTGACCGTTGTTTTGTCAAGTAAAATAAGATTCCCGGAGCCGTGTTCTTGAAAGTATCCTAAGATTTGTCCTAAGATATGTCTTAGGACGATTTTTAGGATGGTCTAAGGACCATCTTAGGACATGTCCTAGGAGTGATCTCGACGCTATCTTAAGACTATCCTAACTTAGGATGTCTTAAATATGTCTTAAGTGTCAACGCAATTATTAGAAAAATAGAAATATTTAGAAATATTGTGTACAACTATTTCCAATATCAATATATAGCAAACCCTTGATAAAATACTCGTAATAAGATATAAGATGTAAATAAAGATGTTTTTCAATTTCATTAATTTTTTTTACGCTGCATTCCATGAGTCTGTTTCTTGTTTTCCTTAATTTGCAGTTATCTATTACGTAGTTCTGTATGCGATATATAACTAATGTGTAACACTTCTTTATCATGAAGTACAGTCATTACCGTTATTTTTTGTGTGGTTACTTTCGAGTGAGCTGATTTAAAATTTCCAATGAATTACTGATTGAAGATGAACAAAAGATATCTCGTGCGCCGTTGAAATTATAATAGAAAAATCATTGTTAATTTACCTATTTAGATTTAAAAACAGTATAAAGGTGCATATCAATCATGTTCTACATCTTAATGTCAGTTTTTGGTACAAAATATCAAATTATATCACAATTTCGGGGTTAGGACCATCTTAAGATACATCCATAGATGTCCTAAAGTTAAGACAAATTTTGCGACATGTCCTAAGTTAGGACATGGTCGAGAAAACGACTTAGGACAAAGATTTGTCCTAAGATGGTCTTAGGACATGTCTTAGTCCTAAGACACTTTCGAGAAAACGGCCCTTGGTTCACTTGAAGACATCTCATCAATCTAAAAATTAGAAAAGTATAACAATAAGTTCACACACCTAAAAAAGTAAACAAAATCTAAACCTTGCATTTACGTGTCACATTTATTTACAAAATACTATTATTTTCTTTTATCTGTTTATTTTCAAACCAAATTCAGATGTTTTCTGTTTAAATGTAAGCTCTCAAATATGCAAATTCCTTACCGGGTAGACTGACTTTCTACCACAAAAATACGTGCACATTCCTATGCCGACCGTTGGAATTATTTAGCTCAGTACCGAAAAGAGTAACTTAAATGTCAAGGCATCGTTTATGGTTAAAATATGTTATTTTTTGGTAAAAACCTGTCATACTTTTGGAGGAGTATTGTATTTAAAAGGCTTATAAATGAAGAAAATCATTATCATTGCGAGTATATTAGGTATTGTTTTTATTGTACACTAACTTATTCTCGACTGGTACCTTTAAAACTGGTTTCCAAACATTTCACCAACATAGAATCCATTCTCTATCCAGAGTTGTCGTTCCTGCTACGTTAGACAACATCTCTGTCAACGCTCATTACACAAGATTTTTGTAAAATTTAGAAACAGTAAAAAAAATCTACTTAAAATTGTTTTAATTATTGTAAATATCAATAAAGATGAAAATAAATCACTCATTTCAAATCAATTCGGTTGTTTCGAATCATGTCAATTCCGACCACGTTCCGTCTTTTTCGTGTCTTGACGTCTGAACAAATAGGCAGGCGACTTCCGGTGTTTACGCTATTACTGTGACAACGTCAGCATATCATAGTCGTAGATGCGGTAGATTATAAGTAATTGTAATATGGAGACGCCAAGGAAACCGCTGAATAAATACTGGTGTTCGGTACCCCACTATCTGTCTTATATAAGAAATATATACATAAAGGCAGATCGTTTTCCTTTCATGATGCTGACAGCCGAAAATAAAGAAAGAAAACAAATTTAATTTTAAAGAATTATTTGTCTCTGCGTTGAAGTCTTTGATTCAAATAAAATAATTTAATTGATATATGTCTTTTACAGAAAATGTTAAGATATTTTTAACTTGAGAATCGAACGTTAAAACGGCACATATCGATTGGAGTTTTTGTTGTGTACATTGACACCGGAAACTCAGGGCCTTTAGTTCCATCGAAATCACGTGATCTGGCAGACGAAAATAAAAAATTTTTGACGGAATGGAAATGATTCGAAACAACCGAATTCTCTCTTAAAAATGATTTGTGATCGTGTTTAACTTTTTGATTTTTACCTCCGCAAAATAGTTCTCCAAGAAGTGAGAGGTAAAATCATGTTTAAGAGAGAATTTATTTGAAATGAGTGATTTATATTCGTCTTTATTGATATTTACAATAATTAAAACAATTTTAAGTACATTTTTTTTTACTGTTTCTAAGTTTTACAAGAATCTTGTAAAATGAGCGTTGACAGAGATGTTTAGCGTAGCAGGAACGACAACTCTGGATATAATCATCATCATGTCTTAATATTTCCGTGCTACAATTCAGGTTAATTGATTAATATCAACAAACAACAGTATTTCAGCTATTTTCATCATGAGAATGAACAATAAATCTTGTCTTTGAAGGCAAACGCTAAAACGGGGCTGTGGGCAAAAGGTAGATGGCTATAGAATAGAGATGGGGAATTTTACCTTGCAACAGGTCACCACCGACCGCTCACAAGACGTTTTAAATACACATTAAGACCTGCTACACATTGGTTTTTACGTGCAATCCATAAACCAGATACTCATTTCCGTCCCGTCCTACGGGGGTTTGTATATTCAATTATCCCATCACAACTAGCGGGGTGGGTTGAACCTCATAACACGGATACTCGGGATATGACCCACCTTTGTATACCTGGATGTTTTATTAAATGTTTTGGAAGGAATGATTTACGTTTTTCACTTAAATGAGTACATTCAAATATGTGATGATATTCGTCTCCGATTAGATTCTGTTGTGTAACAATTGATTTTAAGTTAAGTATTTTCCTATTTTATTTGAAGTATTAACTACAGTGTAGTGTTGAAGTACCAAATTCAGATCAATTAATAACATTATTTTAGTATTTGTTAAGCTGTACTATCTAGCTGCAGTTAAATATAGCTATCATTTAAAGAACGAAAACATTGATAACGTCTCCTTCCTTCTCTGATCTGAACTAGATTTCTCGGTGGGTCCGTTATTCTATTAGATTAAAATAAAACGCAGTCCATCCTTTATTAAAGAACTTCTGAAATGAGGCCTCAATTATATAATATTTACAGACTTGTGTCCACCATTGTTTGTCTTTTTCCCCCTTTTTTTTTTGGTCATTGTATTGTCTGTCCTTCTTTTATTTATGGATTCTGATTACCCCTTTGGTATCTTCAAATTTTTCTTGCATCGAAGTATCTGATTACATCATCACAGCAGGTACAGCATTTAAAGCAGGATTCCGTTCGAGGAGAGGTTAGGGTTATGGTGTTTAACGTCACTTTCAACAATATTTCAGTTATATCGTGGCGGTCAGTTTTATTAGTTGAGGAAACCGTAGTATCGGGAGAAAACCACCGACCTGCCGCAAGTCACTGACAAACTTTATCACACAATGTTGCATCGAGTACACCTCGCCTGAGCGGAATTCGAACGTTAGTGGTGATAGGCACTGATTGCATAGGTAGAAAATTCCTTGACTAACGACGGGAATAATTTCTCTTCTAAATTGCGCTTTGTCTCATTTTGATATGCTCTGTGGTCTCAACAAACAGTGTCGCCATTAGCTGTAAAGACCGAATATGATAACGTGTTCTCTGGATTTAATTACAGTATTAATAAATGGGTGTTTTCATAATGGACCGGTTATATGTCCAAGGTTAGTCATAATGACCCAAGGAAGGTTGAATTGGCCCGAGGCAACGCCGACGGTCAATACAACCTTCCGAGGGCCATTATAACTTAACCGGAAACACCCATTTCTTAATACTTTTATTAACCAGTCAATTTTAATTTTAGGTAATCTTCATTCTTTTTGAAGAAGGTCATAATGGACCGGTCTATTATGGCTTTTACCGGTTCATTATGGCCTTCTGTCGGTCCATTGTGACCATAATGGACCGGTAAAAGCCATAATAGACCGGCAAAACATTTTTGAGCAAAATAATGTTCTTGCTGTATAAATACAAACCAGTCTGTAGTATTCATAATATAACCTACTGGTTAATAATATGCTATATAAACGTTAGAGAATACCGAAGGGGGAAAATTGACAATCCAGAGAAACTGACAACATAGGGTACATAAGATGAAGAAAAGCTCAACAAAAACACAACACAACATGTGTTGAACATAAGTGATGAAAATTAGCAAGAATAAAGCCTTACTGATGCAACAGAGTATATAGTGAAAATAAGCAGAGTAAATTGTACTGGTGTACCAGTGAATATTTTGTAAAATTGTCAAAAATGGTGTCTTATAGTACTAATACACCAGTGTATAAAGTAATAATTTGCAAAGACAAATAATGTTATCTTATGGTACTCATACAGCAGTGTAATGTGAGATTTGGCAACAATATAAAGCACCATATGTAAGGTGGTTTTTCGAAGAAATAAATTGGGCTTGGCCTAATTCGCATATTTATGGAAAAAAGATAGTGTTCTGTACGTCAGTACAATTGTAGACATATATACAATAGTATACCGGGTATATATATATATATAATCTATATTGTATATTCATGTGTACTACAATATATAATTGTATTGATTGTTGTAATCTGTCTGTTTACTTAGAACCAATTTAATTCTGTATCCTCCGTCATCAAGGATGTTGATTTGGATAACCCTATCATAAAACAGTTTGTTAAGAATTAGTTTATAAATCCTAGTGTCAGATTAAGTCATGAAAAACCATTAATTAATGAAAACAAATCATTAACTTTTATTTTCAGTAGATGAGATATTATAAATCTCTAATCAATACTATTATGTAGATCTAAATACGATTGGGTTAATTAACTGTTATATGCTCAATGATCAAATAATTATACGAAAGTCTTGTCAGTTTATACCATACTGGTAAGATTTAGGAAAATTCAATATTTCAGACAATATATTAGTTAGTGTCAATTTTCTCAGCTGGTGTTGTACGTTTCCTTAGCATCCAATATTAATACACGTGTTTGTTGTTATCAAGAAACTATTATTGTTATGCTATCTAAAACTGCAAATAGTACAACAAAGGAATAACGGATTAATTTTAAGTAAATAAAAAAAATGTTTAAAAAAATATAGAGACAGACGGAGAACAAAAGGAATTGGATGCATGTTCAAATGCAGTGAGACATTTTTATTTTTTTCCTTTTATTATATAATAGCAGAATGTTCATTTTGTTATATAAATAGCAGTATGTTCCTTTAGTTATTTAAATAAATAGCAGTATGCTCATTTTGTTATATAAATAGCAATATACATGTATTCATTTTGTTATGTAAATAGCAGTATGTTCATTTTATTATAAAAAGTAGTATGTTCATTTTTTTATATAAATAGCTGATTGATGATTCTTTGATTTTTGGTGTTTAACGCCACTTTCAACAATATTTCAGCTATATCATGGCGACCAGATTTAGTGGTGGAGGAAGCCGGAGTACCAGGAGAGAACCCCCGACCATGGGCAAGCAACTGGTAAACTTTATCACTTGCGGCTGCGAGTCGAGTGCACACTTTTTTGTAATTTACAAAGCCGGGCGCGAACCCACACCGTATTGGTGATAGGCTTGTATGAGTTGTTAGATCCAGCGACCTAACTCATTGAGCCACCCGGGCTCCTATATAAATAGCAATATATTTATGAAGCTATATAAATAGCATAATCTTCATTTTGTTATATAAGTAGCAGAATGTTCAGTTTGTTATATGAATAGCAATATGTTCATTTTGTTATATAAATAGCAATATGTTCATTTAATTATATAAATAGCAGTATGTTTTCATTTTATTATATAAATAGCAGAATGTTCACTTTGTTATATAAATAGCAGTATGTTCATTTTATTATATAAATAGCAATATGTTCATTGTGTTAATTAAATAGCAATATAATCATTATTTTATTATATTTTAAAGTATTTTATATTTAAATATACAAATGTACGTGTATACATACGAACAAAAACTGCTCAATGTATGGAAATCAAGAATTTATATCATCAGTCAGAACATGAAATTTCGTCAGTAACTTTGTTTATTTTATTCTCAATTTTCTGATATATCAGTTGTAAGATGTAAATAAATAACTACAGATTAATACATGGGCATTTCCATATTGGCCTGGGGTCGTGTTCTCGAAAGTGTCTTAACTTTGGACATGTCGCAAAATTTGTCTTAACTTTAGGACATGTACGGAGGTGTCTTAAGATGGTCCTAGCCCAGAAATTATTATATAATTTGATATTTTGTACCAAAAACGAACTTCAGTTTGTAGAATATGATTGGTATACACTTTTATGCTGTTTTTAAATCTAAATAAGTGAACTATCAATGATTTTTCTATTATAATTTAAACGGCGCACGAGATATCTTTTGTTCATCTTAAATCATTAATTCATTGAAAGTTTGAAATCAGTTCACTCGAAAGTAATCACAAAAAAAATCATGGTAATGACTGTACTTCACTAAAAAAGCGTGCTATACATTAGTTGTGTATCGTATATGACCTTCAGAACTACGTATATATAGATAACTGCAAAATAAAGAAAACAAGAATCAGACTCATGGAATGCAGCGTAAAAAGTAGACGAAACTGAAAAAAAACACACTTTATTTACATCTTGTATTTTATTATGAGTATTTTTATTAAGTGTTTGCTATATTTTAATATTGGAGATATTGTTGTACACAATATTTCTATTTTCCTAATCATTGCCTTGACACTTAGGACATAGTTAAGACATCCTAAGTTAGGATAGTCTTAAGATAGCTTCGAGATCACTCTTAGGACATGTCCTAAGATGGTCCTAAGACCATCCTAAAAATCGTCCTAAGACATATCTTAGGACAAATCTTAGGATACTTTCGAGAACACGACCCCTGGTTATCATCCCGAGACACCCATATTGGCACGAGACGAAGTCGAGCGTCAATATGGGTCGAGGGATGATAACCAGGCCAATATGGAAATGCCCATGTATTAAACTATTTATTACATACTTCCGACATCTAGAAAAGAGACACCCATATATTGGCCCGGGGCGATATGGAAATGATCTTGTAGTAATCCAATAACCGGTTATTTTCCCGGGGTGTGAAAATATGGACAGTTTACTTTCGGTCATATTGGTCATACAAAAATGTCTTTATTTTAACTAAGTATGTAATACTAGTCTTTATTCGTATGCAATACAGCTCATAGAATATAATGTAAGATGTATTGTTTACAAATTTTAAAATCTGACTCGATTAGAGTAACGAATGAATGAAAATATATAATTATTAATAGATGTCCAACATAGAAAATGAAAAATATTATTCACACTTTCCATAAAATTAATTTAAAACAGATCTTAGTGACATTAATATCAATCTTAAGGATGAAAGGGTAAAGATCAATAACGGAAATAAAAACTTAACTTTAAAATGAATACAAAGTTCATATCGAAATAGATAAATGTTTTATTAATTGAAGATCAACAGTTATCACATCAAATTGTATACTGATGCATACAATTTATAATAATATCATTATATAAATAAATTTGTAGCAAATGCTTGAATTTGATTGGTTAGAATTTTTTATCCATCATGTCATAGATAACAATTTTAACCGGAAGTCACATGTTGGGGTCTCAATTGGGAAAATTTTAATCCTTTTAAAGCAATTATTATCCGTCAAAATATTTTTAGGACAAGAAAAAAAAATAATTAGGAATTAATTTATAAGGATTGATCACAATTTTTTGTTCGGTTCATTCGAAATAAACTCAAAATTACACAGTGTGTACCACATTTTTTAGTTTATTTCTTCATGAACCGAAAAAAATTGAGATCAATCCTTAAATAGATATAAAATGTATTGCCCACAACGCGTTTCTGGAACAACCATCATCATGTACACTCAACGCCAAAATACTTAACCATAGAAACTCGGGAACCCTGTATTGAATCTATTGATTGTATTTAAGCAGTCCTCTCGACTTCATATTACCAATTTTTTTTAGCACTACCTCTTTTATGAAACATTACGAAACACTAATCCCCTTTCATTTATATAACTGCATTACGTAGGATTTTTATAGGTAATGCAGATATATTAGTAGGTAAACTGATATGATCTTATCATACTCTTATTCACGCATTTACACATGTTAATTAAAACTTACACATACATGTCGCATTTTTATCCTGGATATGGTTCCCATTTCATAACACAGAAAACAAATTAAATGTAAAGTTTAGAGAATTTTGTAATATTTCTTTTTTCATCCAACAAACTATGAACAACAATAAAAACTTGGACAGCAAGTGTTAGGACAAATAATTCAGCAGCAGATACGATCATTGTCTTTGATTTTGTTGTTGTTGGTGTTTTGCACCCCATCCTCCTTTTCACACCCCAACTCCAACGTATGGGAAATTGGGAAAATAAATAAGTCTTAAAAAATCCATAAGGAAAATAAATCAAACAAATTAAGTCATGTTCAGAAATTACTTCTATTTGCACTTGAAGATAAGAGATAAAGAAGAAGAAAAACCCAAACGGTTTCTTCATAACCAAAAAATCCAAATAATTATCACTTATAATGCAAATGTAAAATCATTGTTGAATTAATTCAAATAAAAAATAAAAATAATTTATAAATACGTCTTAATATTAATCTTGAGTAGTAAGCCTCTGAGTAGTAAGTGTAGTATAAATATATTCTCCGTAAATGGTAGAATATAAATTACGAAATATTTTTTCCGAAGAGGAATATTATTAATTATGAGTGTGTAAAAATAAATAATAATTAATATAGTTGTAATGATCAAGGATTTATATACTATATAAATCCTTGCAATGATGCATGTGGTACCTTGATATATATGCGTAAAGCTAAAATTCAAAATGTTTCTAATACATGCTATTCTTAACATTTCGTGAAATTTTCTATAAATCTTTAAGATTATCTTCAAAAAGGATAGATTTTCAAAAATAATAAAACTGAATTGTTATTATGTTATCCTTTAATACCAAACAAATCTGTCTTTGTGTAACAGGACAGTACTACATGTATTAGCTTTCATAAGTATACAAACCAATACGACATTCAGTCTTTTAAATTCTTTTGTTAAAATTATTATTTTCAAACCACTCAAAATGTGAACAAGATCACAAATAAAAAGGACACTAATTATAACGAGAAAGAGGCTCCGCCCCGCCAGCCGACAGTTCTATTATATAGTATTATATTTAGAAATGGTTGACATGTGTCACATAGCCAATCAGATACGAGCTTAGCCGTTAAGTACGATTTCAATTGGATCACAAACAATAAATCAAAGCCTTAACGAATCAATTTCAACGTTTACAAAATAAGTGATAATTAATTTTTGTAAGCGTTATTGTAAATGTGTGAAATATTGAATACATACATTATTTCTAGATTTCAGATTTGTTTTCATAAATTGTCTCCATAGAAGAAGAAGTGAAAGCTATTCTGGTTTAATACAAAGATCCTGGACAATTCCGATTATGGATAAAAATACTAATAGTGCTAAAAGTTTGACAAAAAATACCAAATCCTTCAGTGTTGACAGTATTTTAGGAAACAGTGAAACTTCAAATAATACACTCTTTAGCTCATTGAAGAAATTGGAAGAATGTAAGTAAACTTTAATTCCAACTTGATTTTAATTTAATGAAAATGATGTTTTTTTTTCTGCTATATTTGTAGTACTATACAACTGAAGTTTAAATAAAAGAAAACTAAGTATGCTGTTATTACATTTGCTTAGAAATATAATACATATCTTCTTCTTATTAAAAATGTCCTTAAACTGATCTAGTCCATAATATATTGTTGGCACATATGTTAAATCTATCGTCTTGTAAACCATTATGTATTGTTTTTATCAAACGAGATAATTTTATGCAACTCAATATCAGATTAAACCGTGATATTGCAAATTCAAAAATTCGCTTAAAGCGAATTTGTTGTAAATTTTTGTTTGTACTTCTCCAATTTTAACTTTTGTCAGATTCTTGACCGAATATAACCAATGAATCTCCATGGGAAATTGTTCAGAAATGGCATCCCTTTATGTTATATGAAAAAAACCCCACAAGAATGCAAAATATATATTTGCTATGCTTATAATAATGAATATCCCTTTGCAGCTTCAGTCATATGCCAAGGCTTGCAGAGTCCAGTCTCCCGGTCCAATACCACAGATTATCGTGATTCTAGCGGATCACCAGACTCCAGTCCAGAAAAATTAGACGACTCTGTTGAAAATCTCCATTCAGACTATGAAAACGATGACATTGAAATAACTGATGACTATGACAAGGGCTCAGACAAGGGCGACGATGAGAGAGGGTTCAGTTCTAAACCCAGGAAAATCAGACGAAGTCGTACAACATTCACTACATACCAGTTACATCAGCTTGAAAGGGCCTTTGAAAAGACTCAGTATCCAGATGTGTTTACTAGAGAAGAATTAGCAATGCGACTCGACTTGAGCGAAGCCAGAGTGCAGGTTAGTTATTATATTTTTGGGGTGGAGGGGGGAGCAACTCACTTAACAAATAGCTGCAGACATATCTTTATGTCATATTTAAAATTATATCTTTATTATAATATATTTAACAACTATCTTTGTAGAAATATAATGTTACAAATATTAATACTCACGTGCAAAAAAAAAATCTGTTTAATTTATTACATAAATAAATAAATCTCAGACATAATATTTAAAGTAATATTTATTATCTTATTCAAACAACATACAAAAATTGTCCAAAAAGTCTCTGGACAATTTTTTAGTCATTATTATTATTATTTTTTTATCTTAAACAAATTAACAATGAAAAACTAAAAATACACACTACCGGTCTCTGAACAGTTCTAAAATCTATAAAGAAAATTGTGAAAAACTATGAACACCTATTGAGTGATCATTAAGCTAAACATTTTTGACAGTTTTGTTGAAGCTTGAATGGAAAAATGTGAATTGATAACAACTGTTCTTGTAAATAACAATTGAAGATGATTTTCGATGTTCCTTAATTTATGAAAACATGTTGTTTAATGTAAAGTCAGCAATATTTCATCTATATCATGGTGAGAATAAGTTATCAGATGAATATGTCCGCTTTGTACTGGACCAACACGCCGAGTTGGATTTTTATAATGCTAGTTCCTTGAAATAACAGTCCGCGGATAGACATGTCTCTCCACTCGGATACATGGCTGATTCCGAGCCAACCCGTCTTTGCTCTTATTCCTCAATGCTGCGGAAACATTAGGCTGATTCTGAGTCAAGCAGTCTTTGCTATCCCTGCTTAATGATTCATGGCTGTCCGCATGAGAAGAAGCAAATACATGTACCATTTTATAGTCTTTGGTTTGACCAGGACTGGGGTTCGAACCCACGAACTATACACCACTCGAGGTGAGCACGCTAACCATTACACCACCGATGCGGTTCCTTGTTATGAGCAAATTAACAAACAAAATATAGACAATTCCGAATGTATTGGTGTAAAATTTGTTAAAATCTATCCAGAAGTTACTTCACAATAATTTTTTTTAAAAGTATGGTTTTGGTTGATTAGATAGGGATTTTTTTTTTACACTTCCCAATACATTTCGCCATACACTGTATGTCATTTCTTTGAATTCTTGTTCCGTCTTTGAAAATCATTTCAAAGTTTTTCCTCAATTCGTATTAAATTAATATAAATGTAAGAATACCATTTTACATAAAACACTACATTGTTAAAAGAATTGTTAAATAATAAAAACGTGTATATCAAATTGAGTGCGCACTAGACGTTTCTGGAATAACCTCCATTGAGTACTCTCAAAACCAAAAGATGGGAAAGCCATATAACTGTAAAGTGTTTGGGAGAATGAAAACTACAATACATTGAACACAAGACTTCAAGATGTATTAATAACTCAGTTTACAATATTATAAGAAAATAGGTTGTTATTTACGTAAGAATAAACCTTTTGCCGTCGGTAAAATTAATGTAATATATATATATATATATATTTTTCCTTCTTTTGAAAGTAGAAGAATATTTCACTGAATATTCCCCTTTGAATAATGTATGTAAATTTCTATTTGCACGTCATCCGATATATCACTGAAAGTAGAGTGAATAAGAAAATAAAGATGTGTTATAAGTTATTTGGAGACTTATCATTATCCCTTTATATGAAAACGACCATGAACTGAAAGAAAAGGGTGCAATATTAAAAATGAAAAATAGAAAAAAGAAGCACAAAGTACACTTCCATGCTAACTATATATTTGGCATATATTTGCTATTGCTTATGTTTGGGGACTTGTACATGTTTATGTTTGTTAACAAAACAATTTCTTCATGTGTTATATAGGTTAGTACCAAAAAACAAAAAAAAAACAAAAAAAACCCGTCGTAGACCAGAATATTGCAGATGTTCAGATATACAAATTTTTTCGAAAGTGGTTTGCAATGGAAAAATAAAGGATAAAATTTTAATTTATATAATGTTAATATAAGTTGACCGTCTATTAATAGACTAACTATAAGTTCATTCGTACACTAGTGAATCTAATCTAATCTTTTCCTTTTTTTCTTTTTTCTTTTTTTTCTTAGAAAATGAAGATTAACTTAAAAACATATTTGAATTAAAACGGAATGTTACTTTTGAAAACTTATGTACAATGACTACAGAAGAATGAACTATCAATAATATAATACACATGGTAACCATTTATAAGTACCTATATTTTTTGTCATATTATTGATTTTCTAATTATTATTATTATTAAAGATTCAAGAATCTTCATTCTCACAAACCAATGTAAATTACAATGATACAGAGAAGATATAATAAATTACATTAAATTTTTACAATACATGACTATTTATGTTTTCTTTTCTATTCTTACCGCCATGATGTAACCGAAATATTTTTGATTTGAAAGTGGCGTTAAACACCACAGCCCTAACCTTTTATCTATTCTTCATTTCACAATGGACCTTGGGCCCATCACAGCATTAGGTAACAATAATCTAAAAAAACTAGCAATTTTTTTTTAAAGAAACAGATAAATAATTTATATTTTTAGTAAAAAAAAAATGTATTCGCTAATTCCGACCGAAAGAAAAAAAGACATTTCCTTAAGTTTTGTTTGTCCAACTTTTCAGCTGGTCGTCAATTAAAGTTCGTTATCACTTATTGATATATGTAGGCGTAAGTAATATTATCTTACGCATCGATTAATATTTAGTCATTTCAACCAATTACATTTTATTTAAGGGATAGTTTATTTGTATTTCTAAATTGACATTAAATAATGATCATTTTGTCACTGTATTTTAAAGCTTGTATAAGTTAATATATTTTATAAGACATTGAAGTGACAATCGATTCGATGATGTCGTTTTCAAGCTTCAAGATTATTTAATTCTCATAAAACCATAGTTAAAACAGTGATACAGAGAATTTTTGAATCGATTCTTTGATGCTGTTTACAAAAGACACCGGTTTGTTGTATATGGCTATTATGACTAAAAATGAATGCTCGCCAAAGCTGAACAAAGATGATTTAAAAACAACTTTTCAATGGGTCATGGTGTTTAACGCCACTTTCAACAATATTTCAGTGATATCGTGGTGATTAAATTGTTCAAAAAACACAAACTAGATTTTTAAGTTACGTCTAAAATGAAATATTATAATATGCAAAGACAACATACTAACTGTTACATTTATTACACTAATGGATAGTACTTAGTTGATATACAACAATAAACCACTGAACATATTGCGGTTTTTATACAGTATGGAGGTTATACCAACGTCCAAAGTTTAAACTTTTTTTTTCAATCTTATAAAAATAAATCTGGTTGTATATATTATTTATTGTGGTTAACGATGCCAATTAGATTTTAATTGGCACTGTTTTGTTTACATGTCACATTAACTAATTCGATTGTTTATTTGTTTTGACACGGTTGTTTGTTACAAGTTACTGATTTAAAGCCTTTTGGATTTGACTTTCTGATTAGCGTTGAACATGTGGTTTCTAGTATAATCGGATAAACCTGTCCATTTAAAGACAAATTAACAGAAAATCAAACAGGATTTGATTAAAATACACACAGAGGTGTTAAAATGTCAAAAATATTAACACATTTTTCAAATCTTATGATCAAATATGATAATAATTAAAACATCAAAAAATGGTGTTAATGTGTTTAAGAGTTGCATAATTATTAAAATTTTAGAATTGACATTAATTATAAGTAAATTATATTCTTTGTTATAAAGGGTAAGTGACTCCATTCTCACAGAAAAGTACAATATTGAATATACTTACATATAACGGGAAATGCTACTTAACATGGCGAGGTATTGATAATTTAAACAGTTTTTAACAACAATCATTCTAATTACAAATAAAAAAAAAAATAATAATAATAAAATGAAAAAAAAAATTACACACTGTCAGAACAGTTCTAAAATCCAATAGCACGATTGCAGAACGGGGGAAAATCGATACTCCTATCATAAAAATACATGACTGTTCATTTTTCTGGCTTGGTACAGACACTTCAATAAGAAGTGGAGGGGTTAAACTAGTTTTATGGGCCTACACATTATCGGTGAAATAATAATAATAATGATTCGACAATAAGCTTTATATAAAATGGAAGGATAAAATTATTTAATTATGAAAAAAGTTACTGTGTTAAGTCATCTGAAGATCTAATGTTAATATAGATTATTTAATATCATACACAGAATCTTATTTCTCTGTCACGACAAATTAATACTCTTATGGTATCCAACTTAATTCCAGAATTACGAAATAATGTAACGAACTTGTAGCGGTAATCAGATATATCAGAAAACTCCCCAACAAGTGGATTATGAAACTGGTAATTATCTCAAATTCGAATTAAAATTTGTCTTCCCGTATTGGATTAAAAGACCAAGCGTGAAAGGACTCAGCATGTCGATACCGAAACATTTTATAAATAACATTATATTGTCTTGCCACATATGAGAACAGTGACCACAGTTAGAAATTTCACAAGTTTTCTTGTATTAAATAAGTAATAATCGTTGGCCTTTGATAACAAATTGTTGGACTTATTTTTTTTAATGTTTGTGTTACATTAGTAATTCGGATTTGCTTGCGTCCCGGTGTGGTTTTGTATTTTCTGTCTTAGTGTCGTTTAAAGAGATTTAACGCCTGTTGAGAAATTGACGTTATAAAGAAAATCGTCTTTCTGAACCAGTTGGAAGTTAAACATCTTAACCTCACTAATTAACGTACATTAAACATTTTCCCGGCATGTGAAACATTCTTTGAGCTAATTCTAATACCACTGATACCAAGAGATACAAATTAATATTTTTCCGGGTGTGCTATTAAAAGGTCAATGTCTTTTTCTTAGTTGATAATAGAGGAACTATTATAACTGACCCACAAATATCAATAAATAAAAATATTTTCTGCTTAAACGAGCTTAAAAATATATTTGCTTATATATAATGTCATTGTATAATATCCCCATAAAAATATTTTTACCAAACAAAAAGCAAAATAAGAAACAAAATGTATTGGGAATTGTGACTTGCAACGCGCCATCAACGACCACTCTTAACACAGGAGATATCGCAAGTTGCCCTGTATGTACAGAGAACGCGATACTCTCCACCAGTGACAAAAATAAACCCGGGTTAAATCTAGAAAATAAAACTTAAAATAATAACGCACAAGGTGACTGAAATTACAACACTAAATGACAACATAAGGTATAGTACTAAAACATACACACCTGTCTTCAAACTTAATGACAAAATAAGGTATAGCACGAGAACACACACACGGGTCTTCAAACTTATATACAATCTCTTGTTTCTTGCTAAGTTAACACAACTTTATCAAATTAATACAAAAATATTATTTAAGACCATACCCAAGGCCTGAACAGTTAAACCCCGTCACGTAAATGTTGTGACATGTGCATTATGTTACAGATTCAGACATTAAGCATAGTAAACCTAAGCCGATGTTGGCTATCCTAGGTTTAGGCCCCGACTTGGTGGTCCCCAAATTATTTGGCTTTTCAATCTTTTGACTTTGAACGTGCATGATGAAGGCCTCTTTTGCACTAAATTTGTTATCTACATTTGATAAATCTTCAGATCACTTTGATATCGCATCCTGTGACGTTTTCGAGGTACTGCTCGCATGTCAATTACTGGGATTTACAAAATTCTGTTTTGACATTTTTGTATTCTTAAAAGGATTATTGTGAACAACGGGACATTTATTCAAAAACTCATTTATACTATTCTTGCTACCGAAGGCCCTGTTTCACTTTTAATAGGTGTCCAACTTAGTATGGTTTGGTCCTTGTGCTATAACGATTGCGTGGAATACACTTGGAGGCAGACTTTCAAGTTAACTCCCAACGTTACTTTTGGCTTTTCAATCTTTTCACTTTGAACGTTGAACATTGAAAGAAAAACGAATTCAGAATCGCAAATCAGTATATGCAGGCAAAGGTTATATATTTTATTGCCAACATGTTTTGATCTCAAACACCTATATATTTTATTGCCAACATGTTTTGATCTCAAACACCTATATATTTTCACACTTATAAACAGAAGTCATACTTTTATTAAAAAAAACCACATGGCACTTACATATTTAAGATATTAAAACTATTTAATCTTATGTATCATATTTTTACTTGCATTTGGCACATCTATTCTGAAATTACTTAAATTACTCCCAACATTGAAGATTTCCGCAAGAAATTTCAATGGCAGAACGAGATCAGATGGAGGAACGGAATCGACCGAGCTGTGACAGTTTATTCCACAGATCAATTGTCAGTCATTGCTTTGTTGCTTGGTGTGTCTTCATTTTACATTTGATTTTTGATTTCATTCAATTTCGTTCTACATTTGCTTTTTATTATGGTTTGTTAAGGTTGGTTGGTTTAAGACATGAACTGTTTTAAAGATGTTGGTTGATAATTCCAGTACTTTTATCCACAAAGGTGAAATTCAAGACATGTTATTTAAAAAAAAAATTCCATGTAGTAAAATCTTCTTAAGATGTTGTTGCGGAGGTAAAATGAAACTTGGATTAAGGTGACCAATCGTATATAATAAACTATAACCCTTTCAAGATTAGATGTTTGTCAGACATATAACTAAAATATTTAACAAATTCCCCGTGCTATAATGTAAAAACCAAATTACGTTGAACGTCAAATTACACCGAGGATAAGTTCGATTGGACAAATGGACGTATTATGAAAAGAAAGTTTAAACAGTGATGTTTTGATTGCCACAAGTAAGAGGAGATAATAAATAGTATAGGAACATTGTGCTTTCCAACCGACCATCAACGACCATTTCTTACAGGCTGTTGCTCGTTAGAACCTGCTGTCTGTTTCTTCACGTGCAAACATTGTATTGTTCACCAGATATATTGCATTCAGTCACCGTAACTGATGACGAGTTAAGTGTTTGATTCGTCCGCACAACTAGCAGGTACCCCTTTCAGGATGGCTGTATCCATCAGAGAAATATAAGGTCATATTTCAATACCGTATCTGGAATTTCGAAGAGAGGATGGGTGTCATTTTCGATTTATTCTGGTTGAAAATCTGGTTACCGCCATATAGATCACCAGAAAGCACCCATAACTCACCAGCGACGTGGTGTACTCATTTAACCTTGTATGACAAAACACATCAGAGACTTGTTGGTATATCAATTTTCCTCACCCAAACGACTGGTCGCCACAATATTACGGAAATATTATGGAAAGTGGCGTTAATTACTCATATTTTAGAATAAAATCCAATCAAATGTAAGGTGTGATGGTCTTGATATCAGTTTATATAAGGCTTTATTCTTGTGTCAGGTCTGGAAATATTACATTCTATCCCACTTAATTTACATAATGGATAAACCAGATGATATTGTAATATCATTCAAACCTTGAACGATTCCTATTTCTGTTCATTGTTCATTGAATAATCTTTTTTTTTTATATTGAACATGCATTCGGACACCAAACAAATGTCATAAAGGAAACATTTGAAAATAATGACAAATTATGCGAAATATCTTATAGCACATAGTTGTGTGAGGAACAACACATATAACTACTTGTAAATATGGGTAGAACATCACATTTTATTGCAATTCTTCATTGTACATGTGTCGCGAAGCTTTAAGCAGTTAGCGAACATACAACTCACATGTTGAGAATGGCCCTAGCTTGTCGCGAAGCCTCAAAAAGTGAGCGAATCCAAATAAGTCAAGTTGATAATGGCTCCTAAATTGCCGCAAAGCTTTTGATAATGACCGAACATACAAATCACAAGTGGAGAATGGTCCTTAGCTGGTAGCGAAGCCTTAAAAGGTCAACAAACCTACACAACACAAGTGGAGAATGGCCACAGCTTGCCGCGAAACCTTAAACAGTGGGCTAACATACACATCACAAGTGGAGAGTGGCCATAGCTTTCTTCCAAGCTTTACAAAGTGAGCGAATCCAAGCACCGCAAGTGAAGGATTACTCCAAACTTACTGTGAAGCCTTCCACAATGAACGAACCTGAACAATACAAGTGAAGATTGGTCCCTTGCTTGCTACGAAGCCTTAAACAGTAAGCGAATCTAAGTATTACAAGTGGGACATTTTCCCTTGGTTTGCAGCGAAGCCGTTAACAGTGAACAAACCTACACAATACAGATAGACAATGGTCCCTAATTTGCACACGGATGGTACCCAATACACAAAATAATAAAGCTATTTTTTCAAACGAGGACTACATCAAATATCTCTGAATGAAATAAAACCGACAAAGTTCTTCTAAACAAAATCTTTTTAAGGAATACTTGGCATTCGGGTATTAACTGTCAAGGAAGATGTTTTCGATTACGTGTTCTAGGTGTAAATTGCACATCTTACTTTTGTGTTATAAACTATTTAAGAAATAAATCATGGAAGCCAGAATGTGTTGGGAGTTTTAACATGGATTGGCGGATATTAGTATTTTATCCCGAGCCAGAAGCGAGGGATAAAATTTACTAATATCCGCTAATCCATGTTAAAGCTCAAAACACATTCTGGCTTCCATGATTTATTTTGATTCCGATATGTCTAAGAGTACAAATCCGGAAGTATACTTTGATTGGAAGGCGGTAATTTATATTTACGTTTGCGGAAAATGTCGCACACAATTGATGCTGCCAATGGAAAAGTCAGTCACATTCATCGGCGCATGTGCTAATGAGATTATACCGAATGGATAACCCGCTCGTTTGTTAACAATGCGAAAGAAGGAGATCGTTTTAGAATACTTTATAGATACAACATCTACTATTGATACTAATGAGGTATCACCAAGACGGTGATACTTTCGGTCTTTGCATGAACGACCTTTCTTCTTTTGCTTTGATACGAACATAAATTTACTAAATAAACATGATTTCAGTTTAATTTTGCTATATGCACAGTCATTAAGATTATTTAGAAATGTATATTCCATGATTAAATATATAATCTAATGTCATTGAGAATTGAAAACAGCTTCTTTCACATTTTAAAATATGTAGTCGCCCTTTCTATATTGAAAAAATATAGAATACGTTTCTTGTTGATTGTTAGATACTGCTTGATACAATACGTCGACTATTTTGTAACCATTTATCATTAAAACTCAATAGTAAGCAGTGTTTGACTTAATAAATAGGTTTAAAATCTATATCATAAGACATCAATTAAAATGCCGCCAGTATAGCTTCGTCTGAAAAGAGAAAATTACATGGCTTTTTTTTAAATGACTGGGTTGAAGATGAACAAATTTAGAGGACAGTAGACGTAAGTCTGATACCAAGAATGACTTTCTTCATTTTTAATTAAAGTGAATTTACAATTATTACAAGAATGAAGACTTTATTGCAATATTGAATCAAAGATATAAAATTAAACTGAAACAACTCTGTATGAACGAGGCGACCGCTTGAATACACAAAACAAAACATTGATAAAAGGAGCTTTTTAATAGAACGGAGAATTGCTAAATAGAAGTTTCATTATTTTCTGCTCAAATGAAGTAGTCAGTTTAACACTTGAAAGAATTACCCCTCCAGCTTTCAATAAAGACTTTATAAACAAATAAATTTGCACATTAGCCGTAAAGAGGTCTACAAAATGAACAATATTAAACTTTAAAGAAAGGGATATATATTTGCCATCGGCCGCAAGATTTAATTACAATTGCAACGCTGTTTGCACTTTCCAATAAAGAAGATATTAGTTATCTTCTATCGCAAATTGTTTCAAGTATGGCCCTCCGGTTTGTAATTTTCGGAATAAAAACAATTTCTTGATCAAAAAGTTACTTAGGAGGAAATTATTTTCTATAAAGTGGCAAATTTAGCCTAAAATCAAATGTTCACTAATAAACAAATGCTCCTTGGCAACGAAATGTGTAAATACAAGATATTAACTGGCTTGATGTGAAATGACGTTTTCGTGTTCGCTTGAGCGCTTTACTTAACAATTCAAAATAAATGAAAAGACAAGATTGTTCTTGGCAATGAGCAAAAGAAATGAAAGACATGATTTAATTTTAGAATAATTATGGCTATATCTTTTTAACAACAGAATTTCGTAGTAAATAAGTTTCCCAGAATTTGAAAGATCATTTGATCAAAGAAATTGTGATAGAATTATTTACAGGCTGTTTGTTTTCAATCATATTGGACGTTTTGTCTATTACTGAAATAATCAAAAATAAATTGTCTACATCCTATTGGTGTATTGGTAGTTTTTCACTTCATTTAAGTATGAAATCATCCATAAAATTTAATAATGAAAAAGCGAACAAAACTTCAATTTATAGATTTTTAAGATAACATTTAACTGAACAGTGCAGTTACATAATTTTCATAAGTGGAATAACTTCAGTTATGAGTTCGAACTCCGTTCATGGCGAGGTGTACTCGATACAGCATTACTAGTATGTGATAAAGTTTGTCAGTGACTGGCGACAGGTCGGTGGTTTTCTCCGGGTACTCCGGTTTCCTCCACCAATAAAACTGACCGCCACGTTATAACTGAAATATTGTTGAAAGTGGCGTTACGCACCATAAACCATGACCCATAAGTGGAATCATACACTTGATAAAGAAATATCACAAATCTTATTAATGCATCTTATTCTCCATTTTTAACAACATATGCTATAATTTATCATCTTCATTTTCAGGTTTGGTTTCAAAACAGGCGTGCTAAATGGAGGAAGAGAGAGAAAGCACTGGGAAGGGAAAGTCCAAATTTCTTACAAGGAGAAACGAATGGCTACGGAGATCTTCCGAGTGGACAGCTTGGTCTTGGGTATCCTACGTCACCGGAACTGTTTTGGTCAAATCGTATGTCTCATTTAACAGGCGTAAATCCTATGATGGCGATTCACCAGGGCAACTTGAATCTTGCTGCCTATTACATGCAAGGAAAAGTCCCATTCGGAGGTCTGTTCGCACACCCAGCAATCAATTCAAATGCCTTTGGTGTTCCAAGTATATTTCTAGGAGGTGGCGTTCAAAGATTATCAACATCTCCAACAGCTACGCGTCATCCATATGAAACAGAATCTATAGACATGCGCAGAACAAGCATAGACAAATTAAGATTAAAAGCAAAAGAACACTCAGCAAACATGGAAAGTGTGTCACCTACGACAACAAACAATGAGAGTAAAACGTGAAAATTCTCAATGCATTGTATATCATATCGTTTCTTTTTTTTTACATGTTTTACTTATGTTTTCAAATGTAAAAAGGGGAAATAGCATTGTTCCAACATTTCCATACGCACATTCTGGTCTCTTTTGTCGAGTTGATACAAATCTTCATAGATTCTTCATTTAGCCAAGGTTAAAACTCACTTTATAAAATATATTTAATTGTGTATCAGCATTCTGCTGCCTGGGTAGCTTTCCTGCTGCATGCATTGTATGATATATCCCTACAGCTGAATGTGACTTGGGAAGTTGCTGCCTTTTCAATAATTTCCCTTCTCAATGTACGGTATTAGATGCGTCCTATCAGATGCATAAAGGTATCTTGACGGTTGGAGGAATTTTTATGTGTATTTTATGGAGCTTATTTTCCATATCAGTGCTAAAATTTACCAAATAAAATGATAAATTTATTTCAAGTCTACCATTTCAGTTTTTATTATGTTTTATTAAGAAGGTTTTATTGGGTATGTTAGCCCATGTCTATCTAAATGTACCTGAACCTATACACAGGTGACCATAGGATATGGATATTCCAGTTTTGTTTTACGATACCTGTTTGTTTTACGGTACATCAGTAAAGCTTTTGATATTCTTTCATAGTTCATTTACACCCACATCATTATATGTTACCTAAAAATTTACCGAGGTGCAAAATATGAATTTCTTATCTTATGTTGTGCTGTTGATGATTCCCTATTGGCCAGTAGTCACGTGAACCCTATCTGAATCACACAGAACAGAATTCGCCTCATCCGACCACAGACATTTTTCTAATTCTGATTGACAATCAAAGCGCTGTATAAATCAAAATTACGCAAATGGTATCATTTTAACTTGTGGTCATTTATGTTCAAATTAAAACTAAACATTAACGACTGACTTTCTTTTGTATCACAATATCAAGTCTCTTTTAAAATCAGCAATGTATTCCAGTCAGATTCAACTTTTATTACAGTTTTAAACGTTCAACTGACCTTGAAGAAATTTCACATTTCCGGTGCAATTTATCTTAAAATAATTTAATAAATCAAACCTTCAAAATTCATATTTCACGATTTCCCGTTCGTAAGAAGCGAAATGTCATTTTATTTGTTCATATAATTTTCTTTGTTGTAAAAATATATTGTTTGAATGAAGACAGTTGTTATATATTAATTTTTGTTATTGTATTATTTTGAATTAAAATATCGTAGTGCCAGCATCTATGTTCTTTATTGATTCCGTTATCTCTCCTTGAAATATGATTGTATTCACACTTTGGTTATATTTGGGAGTATATCAGTACGTTTACGTTGATGGAGATAAAATGGTACCGTAGTTGTAATCTTGTGCTTCAGCAATAGATGGATTGATTGTAATTTTTCAAATGAGCAGTATTACAGCTATTGACGTCGTGACGAGAACAATTCACAAACAAGTAAACGAAACACTCCGTAAAAGGTTGGGCTAGGTACACTATATTAATAAAGATTGCATTCTGCTAGACAACAATCAAAACTCATAGACAAACATACCATACTCCTAAATATCTATACATAGGTAAATAATTAGAAAACAATATTCAAATTGAATAGCCACATGACTGTGCCATGTGCTGTTTCTAATTCAGCAACATAGTAATATACAATACATACCAAAATATGTATACACTTCAATTATCCGTAGTGCAAAAAAAAACACCAAAAACTTTATGAAATGTTAATTATTGAATAAAGAAGAAATGTTTTCCTCGAACCAAGATAAAATTTAACTTAAGTAAAACACGTCCAATCGAGTCGGTCCTGTCGTGCTGAATGATGATCAATGATATTTTCACGGACGTCGGGAAAAGACTTGACGGTCTATGGGCAGATAACTAGAAGAAATTATTTCAATCTAATTCAGTTCCTTCAAACGATTGAAATTACATTAGTCAATGATTATTACATGTACACACTGCCAATTGTTTAACCATTGACTGCATGAAATGTTTATTGATATAGTGTCTAGTGCCTGTGGATTGGGGTTAGTCCGTGGACGGAATTATTGCCACAGGGGGAAAAAAGGACATGAATAATAGGGAATGAAAAGTGTGAAGATACCAAATGGGTAATCAAAAATCGTAAATCAAAAATGGATAGACAATGTAATGACCAAAAAAAAAAAAAAGGACAAACAATGATCTGCAGGGTTTTCATTTGACTACAACACACTTCAAAGAAAATGATAGCATCACCAGTTCAAAGAATGGGAAGTTCCGGAGTTCCTACAAGTGAACATCGTCGTGTTACTTTTGTTAAAAATCTGATGATAAGTTATGGATAAGGATAGGACGGGATAGTGATTACGACAAACGAAATATAATCGTAGTCTTATGTGACGGAGATATTCCGTAACAATTAACCATTGAATGATTGGTGTTTAACGCCAACTTTAGCAGTATTGCAACGCCGGCCCTCGGATGCTAGAGTCGGTCACCGGAGAAAGCGACGTTACATTAAAAGTCGGGAAGTTGCTCAATGAGTGCACAATATTTCACTATAGGATATCGGGATTGGTGAGTTATGACTTCACCAATCCAAATACGCTACAGGGGAAGGGATACACAGAAGAGGGAAGAATCCAATAGTAATTCAATATTTTATCAATCATGTAAACTAAAATCCGGAGATAATGGCTGGAACGACACTGGTCTGGCTGGCCACGGGAATGGTTGGTCTTACTATATATAATCTTATCCGTTAAAACAATTCAACAACCTTTATTCTTAAAGGTTCAACTTATACTCGGGACATTATACAGGGACAACATGTAGCAAAATATTAAACAACTTAATCACTCCACAAAACAACTGTACAGACATGACCCTACAAGTCCTGCCTTTAATTTAAATACGTCCTATCATTCATGTAGTTTGCACCCAGGATTGCACCAACAATTTACACCTAGAATTTACACCAACGATTTACACCGACAATTTGCACCAAGAATTTGCACCGACAATTTGCACCACAACCATTAACAAAACAACTAAATGTCACCAGACCACCGTCACCGTCACCTATCCGGTGATAAATTACATATTACGTACTCTAGCATATACACTCTGTCTATCAGACATTTTTGCCGGTATCCAACTTCTAAACGTTTCAAGCGTCCCTTGAAGATATAAACAATCTATCTTCTTGTTTCGGCTGAGTTCCCGCCTTTATACCCACGTTGAGCCAACGACTGACGTCGTTACATCCCTCAACCAATCAGCATCACGGAAACAACGTATTTAGGACGTTCCCCCTACGTCATATATTAGGTAGGCCATTTTGTCAACAATTGACGTTCATAAACAATCAAGCCATTCGCTTTAATTTCATACCAACTGCGCAATTCTCTTGAATTATTTTAGAACAATTATATCAAACTAACTTCGTAAACCAGGTAGGATTATATTTTAACTGCTAACCGGACTTTATTTGAGAAGCACCGGCTTATTTGATATGGAAACAAACTGTCACCGGCATGGTCACCGACGGTGACAAATGTAAACAACAACCTCCAGCTGAAATAAAATGTTTACTAGCTTATCATCGACATCCACCCGCAAGATTTACATCACCAAACATTTCTACACTCAGGGGGTAACATACGGATTGCCGACAATCTCTCACAAAAGGTTTTTAGTCAATATTCTAAATTATGATTGTCTCACAAACATTTACCCCATAGAGTCATACAACACAAAAATATAGATCAACAACAAAAAAGGGGGAGGCCGGCATTACACAGCCCCCTTCCTACAAGATTTGGTCCCCAAATTGGAAGTCTATGTTGGCATTCACCAAGCAGGAACCATACAAATTTCAGCATTAACCTCTTGATCTCTTTAGATAAAAAATATATAATGTATAACGTATCACTCTTTAATCATGCTAATGGACAAGATGCACCATCACAGTAATCATGCAAAATCAACACATTTTAAATTACTAATTTTAAATATCTGATCATCACATTACAATTCATATAGATTTACAGTCCATCAACATGCAGTCACATCCTAGACGGTCGTTTACAAATTTTTCAGAGTCAACGTTCATTTTCAGTATGTACTAAGCCTACAGGCACAGAGGTCATTCAATCTTTCTTCTACGATACATTTAAGTCCAAAAAGTTTGTAGAACTTGGCTTCGGTTGCAATTTCGTTCAAATAGTGATGTTCACGGGGCAAATAGCACTTTTCGATGCAACAGTTGTTTCTCAGATAATTCAAGAGGATTTTAAAATGTGCCGGATCTCTGTCAAAACTGTAGATGTTGTTACACGGACGGAAAGGACTGTGTGGACGGAGCATGAGGGCAAATACGGAGGACGGATCTGCCCTCATGGTCGGCTTACTGGTTTCAAATTTGACTCCACCAATATTGAAAATAATCATGCTTTCCGGGCAATCTTGCAAATATTGCAGATATGTATCTATCTCTTCCGTAGCAGGCGTAAGCATGACATTTCGGGCCTGATCTTCACTAACTTGATTATCGTCACTTACGATGCTTCTCTTCTTAGTAGCTGGCTCTGTTGCCTTCTTTCGGACGATCTCTACGGACCCCGACGACGATGACGAGGAGGAGGAGGTGGATGAAGAAGAACATAACGATCCTGACTTGACGGACCCATGTTCTTTTCTCTTTTCTACTTTCTTTGATTTAAACATATTTTATTGATGACTTACATATTACATTTTTTTCCACAATACAATATAACATAGGATTCAGAAACAAGCGTAACGCTTATATTAATCCGTTTCCTAAAAAACACATGATAAATTGCAAATAGTCATTAAAACATACTCAATTAATTTAACATTGTTTAAATAACAGAAAGTTAAAGGAAGAAGGAAAAAAAAAGGGAAATTGTAAGTTGCACTCTAGATAGAAAATCACATGATGTATCTGATGTTTCTTTGCCTTTCACTCTTGTAATATTTTAACTTCTGTTTCGGATACAGCAAGTTCGATCTCTTGAACTGGATCCTTCTCCTCTTCCCCGAGATCAAAAGTAACATTAAGGTTTTCCCCAATCTCACTGAACAAGTCCCTTAGGACGGATTTAATCTTTTGGAACTTCTCCTCCTTTGTTTCCAAAGTCTTGGCTTTCTTATTGACTGGGTGTTCATTTTCTTTCTCTTGACTGCTCTCCTCCCTTGCTTTCTTTTTTCCGTCTATCCACTTTCTTGCATCTGCCTTTTTCTTATCTGTCATTATAGTGGTACTGAGGCTAGTCCTCGCACTCCTATCCGACGTAGCCTTCACACTCCTTTCCAACATGGCATAGTTTCTTCTAGGCCTGATGGGTACCTCCGGCCCATCTTCAGCAACATGTTTAAGCTTCTTTGATACCTCCTCCTTCTTGTACTTTTCTAAGGCTTCCTCTGCTTCCATTCCTCTCTGACCTGTAATGTTATCGAAACAGATCATATCTGCCTCCTCCACCTTGCATCCGTGCTGAGTATTTCGATGAGGGTACAGTTTCTTGCAACTGGGGCATTTCCAACCAAAAGGATTATGACGCTCCAACACATGCCTCTCTGCACTCCATCTCTTGTCAAAAGACAAGTCATCACAAATGATGCACAGCCACTGGCTCTACAAAATACAATATAAAAACAATCATAAGCACTGATGTATCTATATGAGCAAACTCACCACTCAATACAAAATGATAATGTAGACGATTAGTGTGTCAGAGAGACAACAACGCAACAAGGGTGTGAAAACCAGCCTAAGGCAACACGATTCGTTTCAAATTAAACTTTCGAATACATGTGTCTATATTTGTTGCCAAACAAGTATATGAAAAATCTTCTTCACTCACCTATCACCACATTGGTGAACATTAACCAATATCAAACTTCTTTAAAGAAAATCCATTTTGCAATTGCATGCAACATTTTAATCATCAATATACATATATCTAATAGCAAATAACATTAAATTGGAACCAGACGCACAAAATCTTTGTATACAACTACGATAGAGTAAATCGTCTTTGTACAACTACATGTACATCATAAATATAAAACAATACATATTAATTCAACCCAACTGTTGGTATGGTATAAAACATTCTCAGAAAATTGGTGCACCACAATTAGTATCAGCACACCTCAAACATATCAAACAGGACGGACTTTCAAGAAAACCAGTTGGGTTTATTTTCACCCTCATACAACTTTAACTTATTATCATGAACAACTTTAGCTCGACTTTTTGAGCTCAACTGTATACGATACAGCACATCATTTAATTTCCCAAAAACTACGAACGGTCCATGCCAAGGCCGTTACAATTTGGGATTCTGACCAACCTTCCGTTTATATTGGTAGTACCAAACCGGATCACCTACATCAAATTTATTTTGTTGAATTTTATGATCGTAAACTTTTTTTATACTATCACTGGACATTTTTAGCTTTTTGCGAGCAAGGTCATGAACTTCTTTTAATGTTTGTTCAAGTTCCTCAACATAATCTAGGGCGTTATCTGAATTTTTACTTTTTGTTTCAGGTTTGCCGTATATGAGATCGATCGGCAGATTAACATTTCGCCCGAACATCATTTGACATGGGATTACCCCTGTACTTTCGTGAATAGAGGACCGATAGGCCATTATTAGAAGAGGGATAAATTGATCCCAATCTCTTTGATGACTTGATACATAAGAAGCTAACATATTCAATATCGTTCGCATATAGCGCTCTGCCATCCCATCAGATTGGGGTCTCATGACAGTTGTACGGGTTTTGTCTATACCAATAAGCTTGCACATTTCTTGAAATAATTTCGACTCGAAATTCGCACCTTGTTCCGAATGCACTTGCATAGGGACTCCGAATAACACAACGAAATCGTTAACAAAAACTCGAGCTACCGTATCAGCTTCTTGGTTTTTTATAGGCACTGCATGAACAAATTTGGTGAAATAGTCACCTATGACTAACACATATTTATGTCCACTCTCTGAAACTGGTAAAGGACCAAGGATGTCGAAAGCAACTCGTTCAAGAGTTGCACCGACTTGATATTGTCGCATCAGAGCCCTCGGTTTACGGCCAGGGGATTTTCTACTAGAGCAAACGTCGCATTTGCGACACCATCGTTCAACAAATTTTCTCAAACCAAACCAAAAGTAGCGTTCTCTGACTTTACTTAGTGTCTTTTCAACACCTAAATGACCCCCACCCATTGCACTATTATGTAGGTGTTGCAAAATAGAAGCTTTCAAACTTGCCGGTGTAACGATTATCCAAATTTTTTTTATCTCCGCTCTCGCTTTCATACTTTTTATGCAGAACCCCTGCTTTCAATTTAAAAGAATCTAACCGATTCCAATAATATTTGACTGCAGGAGAGTGTTTGACCAATCCGGTTTGATAGAATTTTCTACCCAATGACAAACTAGTTTTAAAACATCGTCATTGTGCTGTTCGTTTCTTATATCTAATTTATAAGACAACTCATCATTTTCAGAATCTAGACTGTCATGTTTTGTCTGGTTTAGTTCTCTCTTCATCATAGCCCTGGTTTTTACAGCACTCACTTGTGATTCACATTCGCACCCGATTTTATTAGATAATATTATACTATTAGCATCATGCGATAATGTTCGAATCGACAATGTATTATCAATGCTCGAGCTTATGATTCCCAATGAGCCATGCTTCACAGGGTGGTTACATTCCGTTGGGAAGTCCTCTAATGTGTTTGGATGTACGCACTTACTTGGAGCAAGTGCCTCGTTGTGCATACCGCTCAACTCATTTCTCGACTTTCCAACCATACATGTTGCCTGGCTTGATTCCACTGAAGCTACTCGATCTGAGTTTTCAGCAGAAACTAAAACTTCGGATCCTCCAGAGCAACTTTCTTTCATCTCCTTCCGGGAACAGTGGGAGCAATTATCGATATACGGCCGGCGGCTAAGACCATCAGAGACCATTGTTTGAGAATCGAAAATGAATTGATTCCGATTTTTACTAAACAAGGCGACGTGTCTTGTTGTAAAGTATCAATAGCGGAAACTGTTGAAATTCCGCCGTCACGTGAAATGAGTATTAAAGGTAGCGTCTTTGGTCCGTTAAATTACGGTTCAGTTGGAATCGTTGAAACAAAGCAAGATTTTGCGGCGAAATCAGGTTTACTTGTCGCTAGGGCTGTAGTTAAAAACAATACCAATGTAATTCCTTTACGGGTTGCAAATTTCAGTAGCAAACCGGTGAAAGTGTATGAAAATACGGTTGCGGTTATTTTTGAGCCGGTTGATGTTGAAAATGTACAACAAAATGAAAAGTCGCAAAACAGAGTAAATTGTGTGAAAGTGTCTGAGAGCAAAGTGCCGGAACATTTAGTAAACGTTTTTGAGAAAGGTTCAGTAAATTTAGATAAAGATAAAGCAGAGCAATTGAAAGATTTCTTATGTTCATATCAGGATGTTTTCTCAAAGTCGTCGTCCGATATAGGCTATACTGAAATAGTGAAACATAAAAAAATACTGACGATACGAAACCTATAAAACAAAGGCCATATAGGCTACCGTTGGCGAAGTGCGAAGCGGCCATGAAAGAAATTGAAGACATGGCGGCTCGTGGTATCATTGAGTTGTTATGGTTACCAAGAAAACAAATCAAAGTATACGATTCTGTTGTGATTTTAGGAAAAATCAACTCTGTCAGTCAGAGTGATTGTCAGCCCTTGCCTCGTATTGATGATACGTTAGACGCTTTAAGCGGTAACAAGTGGTTTTCTACCCTGGACATGCGTTCAGGATATTGGCAATGTGGCCCTGAAGAGAGTGATCGTGAGAAAACGGATTTTGCCATTCCCGGTAGCGGACTTTGGCAGTTTCGAGTATTATGTTTTGGGTTAAGTGGAGCCCCTGCTACGTTCGAACGACTAGTAGAAAAGATATTTTCCGGATTAACCTGGAAACTATGCATGGTATACCTCGATGACATAATCGTGTACTCTCGAGACTACTCCGATCACTTACGGAATTTAAGTGAAGTTTGTGACCGACTAAGGCAGGCAAATCTAAAATGACCTCCTGATAAGTGTGTTTTAACACAGAATGAAGTTACCTTTTTGGGTCACAAAGTGACAGAAGACGGCATTAGTACGGATGATGCAAAAATAAAAGCTGTCCGAGATTGGCCCGTCCCTAAAAATGTCAAAGAAACACGTAGTTTTATAGGTTTCTGTTCTTATGTTAAAGATTTTGCGATAGTCGCCAAATCCCTCCATTAATTGACGGAGAAGGGTACAAAGTTTAATTGGACTGAAGCATGTCAGGAGGCCTTCAGTAACCTGAAAGAGCTTTTAATATCTGCTCCTGTGTTAGGCTACCCTCAAAATGATGGGGAATTTATCTTGGACTGTGATGCCAGTTTCTTTGGGATGGGGACCGTGTTATCACAAAAACAAAATGATGTCGAAAAACCCATTGCTTACTTTAGTAAAACGTTTTCTAAATGTGAGACTAATTACTGTGTCACTCGGAAAGAACTCCTAGCGATTGTCATGGCCATCAAAAACTTCCATCACTATTTGTACGCCAGAAAGTTCACTGTTCGGACTGATCACGGGTCACTCCGGTGGTTGATGAATTTCAAAGAACCGGAGGGTAAGTTGGCCCGTTGGTTGGAAGTGCTAGGTAGTTACCAATTTACAATAATACACCGAGCTGGTCGTTTACACTCGAATGCCGATGGTCTTGGTGTAAACATATTTTTTATTGATTAATTACAGATACAATACAAACTATAACAATGACAATTACAATAAATTTCATAACAGTAATCAACCAATGGCATCCGAAAACAAGTTATAAAAACTTATGTAAATTCGTTTCCCAAGCACCACTATCAACAAGCGTGGGGACAGGCACTGAATTAACAGTTAACAGAACAAAACAGCCATTTTCTTGACCCCAAGCTTCATTTGAAATAATAGTATTGGGTCTATTTATTGCCGTCGAAAGTTGACCATTGCCCTCGACATCGGTCCGTTTTCCGACTGGTTTACATTTAATTGCCTATTATTTCCACAATTTCTACCACGGTTGTTCCGCGGTTCATAACCATTGAAATTCCGCGCATTCTGATTTCGTGGAAAATCCCTATTTTGGGTACCGCGTTGGTACCGAAAAGACCTGGCAGTTTGATCATGACTGTTTTATGCTACTCAGTTCCGTTTTTAGACTTTTCATTCCCTCTTTCAATTCGTCAATTACATTTTCAAAACTACTTTAAGTTTTATTAAAATCAGAATTTACAATCTCAGCTGTTCTAACTAATCTGCCCTTTTGCCTGTCAGCCAATCTGAGAGCTTCAAGCCGGACAGCGATATTTTCCGCTTCATTAATAGTCTTGGGTCCTACTTCCCTTTAACGAAGCATAATTTCTGTTTCTGGGATTGCGTCTATAAAGTAGTCCAGTGCTAAAGTGTCCCTAACCAATGCCGTTGTACCTGGGTATGCTCGGCGGGTGAGCTTTTTGACGGACTGAGCCAATTCTGGCATAATTTCATTTCTATATCTGACCCGAGATTGTAACTCGGCTCTGAACACTTCCGCTCGATTAATAGAACCGAATATGTTCTTAAGAACGGAGATCAAACTATCAAAATCACGCCTTTCCCTCTCCGTTAATTCATTCAAAATAACCCTCGCGCTCCCAGACAAACTACTCACTAAAAGCAACGCTTTTGACCTATAATTCCAACCATTCAGCTCAGCCAATAAATTGAACTGAGTTAAATATTCTTCAAGATCGTCACTCCCATCATAAATTTGTGGCTTTATTTTACATTTTATGTCTGTCCTGTCATGTGAATTATCCCTTCTATCGGCCGAATGACTGTTGTTGCCGTTATTTCCACTATTCGTGTCTTGTCTCAAGGGACAGTCTAATCCCCTCCTAATTGGATGAGCGGGAGTGCTCATTGCCGTAGCTTCAATTCTATTTTTAAAATTATCTAATATATCTTTCATTTTATTGGAAAAGTCGGACATACATTCGTCCATCATTCCCTTCATTTCGGACGTCGTCTCATCAACCATTCTCTCCGCCCTTGCTATTTGTTCACATTGGTTATCATTTGACAAATCTACATTGTTTGGTAGCGTTTCTTCCTGGTCTTCCCGACCGTTAGAACTCGGGTCGAAACAAACTTCAAAATCATCCATTTCTGGCTTTCAAATTTTTAAGCAACTATTTAAATTATTTACTGACACAACATAAATTGACTCTAGAAACAAACAAATCCCACCGCTGCCACCATAAATGCAACGCCGGTCTTCGGATGCTAGAGTCGGTCACCGGAGAAAGCGACGTTACATTAAAAGTCGGGAAGTTGCTCAATGAGTGCACAATATTTCACTATAGGATATCGGGATTAGTGAGTTCTGACTTCACCTATCCAAATACGCTACAGGGGAAGGGATACACAGAAGAGGGAAGAATCCAATAGTAATTCAATATTTTATTAATCATGCAAACTAAAATCCGGAGAAATGGCTGGAACGACACTGGTCTGGCTGGCCACGGGAATGGTTGGTCTTACTATATATAATCTTATCCGTTAAAACAATTCAACAACCTTTATTCTTAAAGGTTCAACTTATACTCGGGACATTATACAGGGACAACATGTAGCAAAACATTAAACAACTTATTCACTCCACAAAACAACTGTACAAACATGACCCTACAAGTCCTGCCTTTAATTTAAATACGTCCCAGCATTCATGTAATTTGCACCCATGATTGCACCAACAATTTACACCTAGAATTTGCACCAACGATTTACACCGACAATTTGCACCAAAAATTTGCACCGACAATTTGCACCACAACCACTAACAAAACAAGTAAATGTCACCAGACCACCGTCACCGTCACCTATCCGGCGATAAATGACATATTACGTACTCTAGCATATACACTCTGTCTATCAGACATTTTTGCCGGTATCCAACTTCTAAACGTTTCAAGCGTCCCTTGAAGATATAAACAATCTATCTTCTTGTTTTGGCTGAGTTCCCGCCTTTATACCTACGTTGAACCAACGACTGACGTCGTTACATCCCTCAACCAATCAGCATCACGGAAACAACGTAAAGGGACGTTCCCCCTACGTCATATATTAGGTAGGCCATTTTGTCAACATTTGACGTTCATAAACAATCAAGCCATTCGTTTTAATTTCATACCAACTGCTCAATTCTATTGAATTATT
>MJUT01010587.1:85746-97342 GCA_002080005.1 Gigantidas platifrons | reverse complement strand
TTGCACCACAACCACTAACAAAACAAGTAAATGTCACCAGACCACCGTCACCGTCACCTATCCGGCGATAAATGACATATTATGTACTCTAGCATATACACTCTGTCTATCAGACATTTTTGCCGGTATCCAACTTCTAAACGTTTCAAGCGTCCCTTGAAGATATAAACAATCTATCTTCTTGTTTTGGCCGAGTTCCCGCCTTTATACCTACGTTGAACTAACGACTGACGTCGTTACATCCCTCAACCAATCAGCATCACGGAAACAACGTATTTAGGACGTTCCCCCTACGTCATATATTAGGTAGGCCATTTTGTCAACATTTGACGTTCATAAACAATCAAGCCATTCGTTTTAATTTCATACCAACTGCTCAATTCTATTGAATTATATCAAACTGACTTCGGAAACCAAGTAGGATTATATTTTAACTGCTAACCGGACTTTATTTGAGAAGCACCGGCTTATTTGATATGGAAACAAACTGTCACCGGCGGTGACAAATGTAAACAACAACCTCCAGCTGAAATACAATATTTTCTAGCTTCTCATCGACATCCACCCGCAAGATTTACATCACCAAACATTTCTACACTCAGGGGGTAACATACGGATTGCCGACAATCTCTCACAAAAGATTTTTAGTCAATATTTCAACCGGTTGTCACCTCCGTGAGTGCCGGACCAAGTTTGTTACTTTTATGACCAGTTAATCCAAGCCATTCTACAACATTTCACAACTATTCATTGATCAAACCCCAATCATGTAGCTTTCTTACCATTGGCAGCTGGGGCGGCACAATTACAGTGACCTATAATATCACACAAGTAGGACAATTCTCCACATCAAAACAACATATGACAGGCACCAGTATTTATAAACACCAACACAATTCAACTAACAAGAATCCTAAATTATGATTGTCTCACAAACATTTACTCCATAGAGTCATACAACACAAAAATATAGATCAACAACAAAAAGGGGGGAGGCCGGTATTACAGTATTTCAGCTATATCGTGGCGTGAACAAATTTTACATTAAGACACCTATTACTCCTCGATCTTTAGTTTTGGGAAAACAATTGTTATTTATTTCGGGAATTACATTAACAGCTTAAAAATCAATCCCAGAATGAACAACACTTTTATCACCTGCTAATGTTAAGCGTGAAAGGTAAATATCATTGAATGCCTAACTAATTTACACTTCCCGGTCATTTCTTCATTCATGACTTATCACCTAGTTTGTAACCACATTAACACGACGGCACCCGTGGAGCAGGAACTGCTTACCCTTCTGGAGCACCTGCGTTCACCCCAGGTTTTCCGTGGGGCTCGTGCTACTCGATCTTTAGTTATATGTGTATGTTTTGTAGATCGTTGTTTGTCCTTTGGTACGTTTTCTTTTGGCCATTGTGATGTCTGTAATTCTTCGATATACGGATTCTGATTACCCCTTTGGTATCTTCAAACTCTTTCTACAAGACCCTTAGAAACAAAACATAAAACAAACAGGTTATACATGTATGTACAAATAAAAGAAATATTAAAAACAAGACCCTTAGAAACAAAACATAAAACAAACAGGTTATACATGTATGTACAAATAAAAGAAATATTAAAAGGATAAAACTATATATTTAGAACGTAATGTTCTCTAATTATATTTTGTATATAAATTAATTTCTTTTAAAAAATTCAAAATTGTGTAGCCTGCGACATTTGTAAATAAATCATATACATTGTTGACACTGTAGAATGGTTAATCAAGTCATTGTGGCGACCGTAAAACGTTAGAAGAGGTGACTTTATCATAACAACTAGCAACTGTTCGTTAAGTATCTTCTTTGTCAGCAGCACAGCAATCATCTATCAGGGGAATTATGATAGGAACGAACAACAAGCTCTGGAACATCGCATCAACTGAGAGATATGTACTCTATATACAGGTGTTGCCTATGAATGGAACGTTAGCAATGGGAATGTTTTGTTTTTGTAAAGTTTCGTTCTTATCTGGTCTTCACAATGAATTCCTATATGTAGACAAACTTTTGCGTCCATCTAATATCAACACGAAACATATTAATCACACTAACGTTCAAACATCCGTATCTTATTTATCACCTTCTAAATTTGCTTTATTTAACAGATGTATCAGAAACAAGAATACATCTGCTGCTTCAATATTTTAAAATAATATACATGGGTATGTGTGACGTCAGCAAGTGACAAACATGTATCCGCATTATTAAAACAAGCTTTGCCTAGTCATCTGTCAATGGTGAAACTGTTATACTTTCTTATTAATTGAAAAACAACCAGTCTTGTTTACTTGACTTTTCATTTCTGTTGACAGTAAGAAAAATGAAATAGACAAACGTTTCTTTCTTAAACTTTCGTTTGCCAACAAAGGTATTGATGCCATTAACGTAGGCAATATCCTTCATCACAAATCAGACAAATCTAAAATTCCTCCCTAGTTTAAAGATCAGTCCGTACGTACCTACAACGTCGTTTACCTATACCACACCTATTGCAAACAAAATATGTAAATACAAGAACGTGTTGACGATTTATGAACCTCCCGATTGCACATGTGCAAGTTCTCCATTCAAATATAATCCGGCTGGTGACTTTAACATTATCAACAACGCTTCCCTACGAGATGTGGCCGAAATATCGTGAGCCTAAATCCATAAACTGGAAAAATACCTTTACAATTCTTATGGAATTCTGTCGAAGACGACTATGCCAGACAATGGACAAAACATGAAAAGGAGAACTTTGAAACTCTTTCCGAATGATTGAAGAGTGTGAAGTCATTGATCCAAATCAGAATTGAAAAACCCAATGAGTCAATGAGCACTCGCACATCAATTGTTAAAGACTCATATATTGCTAAACACCTGTCTAACCCCCATGACAAATATGTTGTTGTCCCTGCCGACAAGGCCCCTAACAAAATCGGTCTTGTATGTAAATCACATTAGGTAGACTGCTTGATAAATGAATTAGGTATTGACAATTAACTTGACAATCTTACATATACCCCGACGACACTTACGAAAGAGGATATCCTGGAAAATCATGGGTCTGCTTAGTGTTACTTTGGAATTTCAACCGAATATGAAGAACTGGATCTACCCTCACTCTATTGGATAGCTAAATTAAGTGTCCTTACAAACAACGTTATATTGCTGGGTCTGCCAAATGCGCAACGAAACCTCTTTCCAAATTATTAACATCTATTCTATCAGCTGTCAAAACCGGGCTTCAGAGTTACTATGACACTAGCTACTCATGGGGTAATGTGAATCAGATGTGGTTTCGGAAGAACTCTAAAGATCTGTTAGAGTACATACCATCAAGTTCCCTTGCTTGCAGTAGCATTAAAGCATTTGACTTCTCTATCCTCTACACAACTATGCCCCACTCAAAGCTAAAAGACATATTACAATAATTAGTTCAACTGTGTTTCATTAAAATGAATGACCAATGTAAATACAAATACCTTGTCGTAGTAAGGGACACATCTTATTTTGTAAGAAAAAGCACTCTGAGTCTACCCAAAAAGTTCTCTGAAACTGTTATCATAAAAAAGCTCGAGTCTTTGATTGACAACATATTTGATATGTTTTATGGACGTCTGTTTCAACATAGTAGGCATACCTACGGGTACACACTGTGCTCCACCTTCGCCGACTTGCTCCTTTTTTTTTCGTAGGAGGCAGACTTCATACATGGGCTTCTCCAGAAAAACGAAAAGAAGCTAGTCCGATCCTTTAATTTCAGGTTCGCTATATAGATGATGTCATTTCACTAAATAATTATAAGTTTGGTAATTTTGTTGATCGCATCTATCCCAGTGAGATGATTTCAATATTCCAATCGTCAACGTTCCATTTATATGTAGCAACATTCCATCAATACCTGGTGTATATATCTCTCAGTTGATCCGATATTCCAGGATTTCCATGATAGAAGGTTACTACTAACATGATAGCTACTGAACCAATGGTTTCTATTGGTTAAGTTGAAATCATCACTTCGAAAGTTTTACATGACTTGGTTAACGGAATGTCTGTGTGCAACATTAAAAAGAATGCACACTGTGAGTTGTTGTTGTAATAGGCAACATTTCTTCTGTTCTTTGCTTATGATCGGAATATTGACTGTTCTTTTAAAGTCAAATTGGCATAATTTCTGCTATCTGTGGTAGCGAGAACAAATAACTACTTTTTAATGAAATGATTTCAGTATTTTACTAGTCAAACACGCTTAGTCGTTGTTTTAATGTGCTACAGTCCACATATGTCATCCAAGTCGAACATATTATCTTGACCCTGGGTTGTCAATTATTCTTTGCTCTTACTCCCAACTACTCCGTGTTTAGCACACACACAAAAAAACCAAATACCAATTTTAGTCCCGTCAGTCTTACCAAATCGGATATCGACCACACGACCTGCTCCACGCAATGTGGCTTATGATCGACAGCATATAGGGTCTTGTTAGATGCTAGTTTGTCTGAAAAAGAATCCAACAACATATAATAAGTATGAAATCTAAAAGTGAATTGTAATGCATTAACACAAGTTTAAATGGACAAGGACCGTCGTGGTCGTGATCATATGGTAGTTGAATGTACAACTAATTGTGCAATCAATGCCTATCACCACTAAAGTTGTTAGAATCCGTAAATCGACAGACAACACAATAGCCAAAATAAAAAGGAGAAAAGGACAAACAACGATCAATAAAACATAAACATAAAACTAAAGATCGAGTAACACGAACCCCACTAAAAATCGGGGTTGAACTCAAGTGCTCAGGAAGAGTAAGCAATTCCGGCTCCACTAGTGACAGCCGTCTTCTTAATCTAGTTACAAACCCGATTTATCAGTGATTTGCGACAGATCGGTGGTTTTCTACGGATAATCTGATTTCCTCCACAAATAAAACTGACCGCCATGACATAGCTGAAATACTGTTGAAAGTGACGTTAAACGCCATATCCCTAACTCAAACCCTAACCCATTAATGGATCTTCAATGAAGAGGAGGAGGGCAAACATCTTTATTTATGATTGAATATGTTTGTACATATTAACATATACAGTGTACCCTTTAAGTAAGTATTTAGCAAAGCATCTTACCTAAAGTTCTGTCCGATTATATTACCTTACAAATATCAACATTATGTCATAATGTGCAACACTGAACTGGGCTCAGTGTGGAAACATCTAATATGAGAATTGGACAAAAACACGTAATTCCATCCAATAAAGATGCTCAATTTTGGTTATTATCTAAAATTGTGATGAACTACAAAAGGTGTACACCTAAAACATAAAAAGTATGAAGCTGCATGATATCCATCAAGGCAGTTCATAGGCGGCTACCTGATAGGAGAAGGCTTCATAAGTTTGTTTAACTTGTGTTTAGCCCATGTTTGTCTATTTAATTAGCAAATAAAATATGTTTAAAATTAGAAGAATACTTGATTGCAGAGGATTTCTTTTGTTAATCTTGCATTGTTGCTTTATCGTAATTGAGAAAATCCTGTTAATTAACAATAAAGGTCATATAATAACACCACAACTTGTTTGTTCCTATTTCTGATCAAGAGACAATAACATAAATTCGAGTTATCTATAGTTCGATTAAAAAGAAGAAAACACACCAAAACAAACGTAACAAATTGCCACGGTTTTGTACTTAAATGCTGTACTAGATACATACACAGTATTGTTTTTTAATGTTATTGCTTTAATATTTTTTCCATCCCCAAGTACAAATGTAGATTAAATATGGTATTGTCAAAGCGTTACACAACAACTATCAATCTAACTTAATAAACCATTACCTGTTATAGTGTTGTTTAATATCTATGCCATATTGGGTTCCCCTTTTTCAACATACCATTAGCCTAGTTCTACCTTTACAGCAACTCAAATGCTTAAGACACAATTGTACTGCACAAAAATATATACATGTATGAATCAAATTTACATGAAATGCATTCAGTAGTTGTAAATGAACTTTGTAGATATTATAGAAAAGACAGGGAATAAGAACACCATGGAGATAAATAAAGATGACCACTGAAAATTAAATTGATAGGAGTTCGATGTCTTTATAATTATGGCAATTAATACGTGGGATTTTCCTTCAATCTATCAGCTGTGAAGATGAAATATACTTCTCTACATGACTTTCACTCTTCGTTAACACTATGCGCTTAATTTAATCCATATTTTCATTTAACAATGAATTATAATTATTAATTTGAACACTCCTTTTGAGGATCTTTGAAATCCCGTGGGCAGTGCCGAATTATCCATTAGGCACTGTGTATATGGCCTACCAAAATGAAGAATTACCTATAAAAAAGCATTTTATCTGGTGCACTTCATTTTTACTTTATATCAAACAAGAAAAGACAAAATAGTGCATATGAAAGCCCTCATCCGGCTCTGTACCCAGACATAGAGATAGAACCGAGATTCCCCGATTCGTCACTCCGAGAGGCTCGTCCATGAATTGCGCGAGGCGAATCAAATTCACAACTCGCCCGTAGGACAGGAACTCAATGACTCCCCCGTGCTATAAGTATGCCACTCTCCTGGCACATAAAAGGCATACTTCCAACAGCCTCAAATGAGTAACAGTTTGTTAGGAGTGGGGGCCTTTAGCAAGTCAAACACTGACATTATCTCTAGTATTGACACTTAATTCTACAACGAATTAAATTAGTATTAATATCTTATGACTGATTTTTTCCTACCAATGACTATAATTTCAATATTTCTTTATCATTATACGTTAAACAATCAGTCAATTTATTCAATCGTTTGATATGGTTTTATAATTAGTTCATGTGAACATCCAAGCTAATTTGTTATCTGCTCTACAAAAACATGTACATTAAGATAATTCAGATCTAAACTGTTTTGTAAATTAGTTAGACAATCAATGGTATTTACCTTTCACACTAACATTAGCATGTGATAACAGTGTTGTTCATTCTGGGATTGATTCTAAGGTGTGAAGTTTATAACCGGAATACGTATCTATTGTTTTCCCCAACCCAATAATCTGCTTTATTAAATTTTGTTATACAAGATTTATTCAGTGTCACTTGTTGTTTTTTCACCATTTTGTATTGTATTTCATGCAACCAATATAGTAGTATCCATATTACAGTCAAGATTAACACGCCAATGTGGAGGACGAATTGTTATCTATGTTATTGTACATGTTTAATAGTATCCATATTACAGTCAAGATTAACACGGCAATGTCGAGGCCGAATTGTTATCTATGCTATTGTACATGTTTAATAGTATCCATATTACAGTCAAGATTAACACGCCAATGTGGAGGACGAATTGTTATCTATGTTATTGGACATGTTTAATAGTATCCATATTACTGTCCAGATTAACACGTCAATGTCGAGGACGAATTGTTATCTATGATATTGTACATGTTTAATAGTATCCATATTACAGTCAAGATTAACACGGCAATGTCGAGGACGAATTGTTATCTATGTTATTGTACATGTTTAATAGTATCCATATTACTGTCCAGATTAACACGTCAATGTCGAGGACGAATTGTTATCTATGATATTGTACATGTTTAATAGTACCCATATTACAGTCAAGATTAACACGGCAATGTCGAAGACGAATTGCTTTCTATGTTATTGTACATGTTTAATAGTATCCATATTTTAGTGAAGATTAACACGGCAATGTCGAGGACGAATTGTTTTCTATGTTATTGTACATGTTTAATAGTATCCATATTTTAGTGAAGATTAACATATCAATATCAAAGAAGAATTGTATTCTACGTTACTATGCACTGATCTTTAACAATATTCATATTAGGTTTAGTTTATAACAAGTTTATTTGCTCAGAGACACAAAGGATCAGTCAAAAGTTTTACCAATAAACCGTAGATATCTAATTTAGTGTGCACAACGCGTTTCTGGAATAACCTTCATCAGGTACGCTCAAAATCGAAAGGTTGGAAAGCCAAATAATTTAAAAAGTTTTGCGAGCAAGTAACCCAAAGGGCCTAAAATAGCAAAAATCAGCTAAGGTCACCTATGTCTGAGGGGGGAGAACCTTAGTTTTAATAATACTTTCATTATTTAGAAACTGTAAATTTCAATAACACATATATCTATTAAATCATGTCAGTACCAACTAATGCAGAGTTCTCCATTAAATTACATAACAATTATAACAAATAATGGAAAAAAGTAAACACATATATGTATATATACCAGTAACAATTACACATGTAAAAAAGAACAGAAAAACAGGGGGAACACGACGAACATGTTGTTTATTTTTTATAAGTTTATGTCATGAGGAATCGTTTAGATCTTCTACATTCAAAGAAAAAATTATATGCATCTTCTCGGGGAACACCATAAGCACAATTTGGACCAGATATTATATTTGATTTTATATAAGTCGTTGTTCGAGAACGAGGCTGAACATCGAATGTGGTAGTTAATATCACATTTATCTTCCGTGGACCATACAGGAAGCGTTTAGGAACAATATTTATTTCATTTGCATTGTTTAGAAATGCCCGTTTGAACTTTGATGGGGTGTCAAGATTACGAACATAGTTCTAAAGTTTAAAGAAAGTCTACACGTTTTGAAGTTTACTATCACTAGTGTTTAAGAGTGTCCATATTACGGTCAATATTAACATATCGATACCGAAGAGGAATATTATTTTACGTTACTGTACATTAGTATTTAATAGCATCCACATAAATATTAACATAAACAGGCCGATGCCGAAGAATTGTATTCTACGTTACTGTTCACTGATGTTTAACAATTTCCATAATATGTTCATGATTAACATGTCAATACCTAGGATGAATTGTATTCTACGTTACTCTACACAAATGTTTAACAATATTAATATTATGGTTAAGATTAATATGTCAATATCGAGGTTGATTCGTATTCTACGTTATTGTACACAGATGTTTTACAATATTAATATTATAGTTAAGATTAACATGTTAATATCGAGGATGAATTGTATTCTATGTTACTTACATAGATGTTTAACAATATCCATAAAATGGTTAAGATTAACATGTTAATATCGAGGGTGACTTGCATTCTACGTTACTGTAATAGATGTTTAATAATATCCTGATAATGGTTAAGATTAACATGTTAATATAGAGGGTGACTTGCATTCTACGTTACTGTACATAGATGTTTAACAATATCCATAAAATGGTTAAGATTAACATGTTAATATCGAGGGTGACTTGCATTCTACGTTACTGTAATAGATGTTTAATAATATCCTGATAATGGTTAAGATTAACATGTTAATATCGAGGGTGACTTGCATTCTACGTTACTGTAATAGATGTTTAACAATATCCATAAAATGGTTAAGATTAACATGTTAATATCGAGGGTGACTTGCAATCTACGTTACTGTAATAGATGTTTAACAATATCCATAAAATGGTTAAGATTAACATGTTAATATCGAGGGTGACTTGCATTCTACGTTACTGTTGATGCTTATCAATATTCATATAGCTCAAGATTAATATGAAAATGACGAGGATGGATTGAATTATACGTTGCTGTTCATGTTTAACAGCATCCATATTATTGTCAGGATAAACATGTCAATGCCAAGAATCAATTATTGTACCGTATCCATATTAAGGGCATGATTAACATGTCAAAATTATGGATGAATTGTATTCTACTTATTTACAGTTCCCTAAATTAATGTAATTATTAATATAAAAAAGTCAGGTTCTTCTCCTTTAGGCATGGGCGACCGTAGCCGGTTTGGGGGCTATTTTGTTTAGGTCCTTTGGTTTTATTTCTCCTTAAACTTGAAATTATTTGGATTTCCAATCTTTTGATTTTGAGCTTACCTGATGAAGGTTATTCCAGAAACATGTCATGCATACTTAATTTGATATCTACGTTTTTATTACTGTACATGCTTAAAAAAAATTCCATATTATGATCAGGATAAACATGTAAATTCAAGACAACTGATGTTAATATTTATGGTATTATTTGGGAACATTCTATGGACATAATTTCCATTGGACCAACCAATACAATCAGAAGAGCAATCATCTGTCACATTGTTTTGACTATTCTTCAATAAAAGTTTGAAGAAACAAAAGGGGTAATATTAGAAGCCGTAAATTGAAGGACAGACAATAATGATGACCAAAAGAAAAAGAACAAACAATGATCTACAAAACATTACACACAAAGCTAAAGATCGAGCAACACGAACCCCACTCAAGTAGCGCCATAGATAATTCGTTGTACGTAACCAAACATATTAACCATATTAATTTATGTCTTCTTTGATCAAATATGGAACGAGATAGACCCTTTTTGATCACACACCGCCCTAAGCCAAATAAGAAATATACACATTCAAATTCGAACTGTTTTTTTACACATTACTCTATACAAATCTAACTTTTTCATTAAAGATTGCATTTCTACTAGCGTATCAGATGTTTTTCATATCCTCATGCTAATAACACATGATATATACACGTACGTATGCTAATTTGGAGTCTAGTGTTAATCAAAGATTATCACACACCCCATCATATATGCACGTACCTGCTAATTTGGAGTCTAGTGTTAATTAAATATGATCACACTTTATGTCTAATTTCACTCTGTGAGTAAGTTTGATGGCTTTAAATAACTCTCAGAAACAAAGGACAAGGTAGGATAAGCTATTGCCAGCGGCCCCCTCATTTCATTAAAAATCCCACTTAACATTTCAAGCTTAATTTCTGCTCAATTTTGTAATGAAATGTGTGCTTATGAATAAAACAATTCAAATTTCTATTTACGCTTTGTTTCAATACCAATATTAACGTCTGAATATGTGATCAGTTCAAGAATTACGCCAAAAATACGTATTTTTCGGCAGTTCAAATGCATTTCAAATTATGAGCGAACCTTCGACCCGCGTAAATATTCAAAACAGATACCATCCATAACTAAGTCTTTCTATATGTAAAAGCTTGATGTGGGTCGTAGGTTCGCTCATACTTAAAAATATAAATAAAACGGCGAAAGAAATGTTCGTTTTCCTTGGTTACACTAACAAAAGATCGGTGTGAGGAGCGGACTTGACTGTATTTCCGGTATGCATGGAAACGTAGCAGACGGAAATAAATCTTATCAGCCCTGAAGTGAGGAGACTATTTGGTAAGAATTTATAGAAATAATTTCTTTCAATGTTGGATGGAGTATTTTTTTCACCGGAACAATAATTTTTACATATTTTCCAGGTGAATAATAAATCATAAGATGTTCTGCACAGAGCCGCGCCGGACAATGCATTTGTCCTTCAACTTCAAGTGTTGTGGTTTATGTCATTAACGTCAGTTTTGGTTCAGATTTTGAATGTTTATTCAAATCTAAAGTAAGATTTACTATGTTTACAATGTTTTTTGTTCAATAACCTGACATTTTTACCATAGGGACGAAGCTATAAACAGACGAGAAAAGTTTTGAATTCACTT
>MJUT01010587.1:34063-68841 GCA_002080005.1 Gigantidas platifrons | reverse complement strand
AATTCAAAGATGGTTTATAGCTTATATCTATTCTAATAAGTTTTAAAAACAATTATCGATGAATTTCTAAACTTTGGAATTTTTCTAGCAAGATTAAATAAAATAATAATAATCTTATGATTTCAGCACAAACAATTATTAACAAACACTGGAGAGTTGGCTTTGGCAAAAATCATATGTCATTGAAACAGTTCTACAAAACGTTTGAAGATACCATAGGGATAATCAGAGGCCGTAAATGGAAGGACAGACTATACAATGGCCAATAGAAAAAGGACAAAACAACAGACAATAGTCCATAACAGACTACACACAAACTAAGTATTAGGCAAAACGAAACCCACTAAAGATCGGGATTGAACTCCAGAATGCCGTAAATCGAAGGACAGTCTATACAATGGCCAATAGAAAAAAGACAAAAGGACAAGAGAACATACAATGATCCACAAAACACTACACACAAACTAAGTATTAGGCAATACAAAGCCACTAAAGATCGGGATCAAACTTCATAATGTGTACATAAGATATTTGACATCCCACCATATAACATATGCCACAGACAAACTACTATTTTATTAAGTCGCTTTATATCCAGTTTCATTATTAAATCGTTTCTTTCAGATATATACTGCTTATTATATTAACAGTATTCTGAATAGTTGGGTTGCCATTCAAAAAAGGTGTACAACAGGGTTCAATATTGGGAACTGCTATTTAACGGCTTCATAAATAACATATTAGTATTCTAACAACAAAGTTCACTGGAGTAAAGCTGATGACCGTAACTGCAATTACGGTCATCCCAAGATGGCGGACGTGGAATCAGGTAAGAATCTTTTTTGTCGATTTAAATTGTTTCTGTAATGTATTTTAAATGTCACATGCATTGTTACGATAGTAATCTATGAACTAAACAAGGAAATCACATATTACGACTGAAAATGTATATGAAAGAGAAAATCCGATTTTAACAAATCGCTAAGATGACCGTAACTGAAAACTGAGATGACCGTAATTGCAGTTTTCAGTTACGGTCATCTTAGCGATTTTTTGAAATCGGATTTTCTCTTTCATATACATTTTTCAGTCGTAATTTGTGTTGTGATTTCCTTGTGAAAAGTTCATAGATTACTATCGTACTAATGCATGTGTCAAAAAAGATTCTTACCTAATTTCATGTCCGCCATCTTGGGATGACCGTAATTTACAGTTACGGTCATCAGCTTTACCTCCAGTGAAAGTTCATACTATATTTAAGCGGATGATAATGCCACACCCTGCATGCGAGTATTTCAAACGTGGATTTTCAACAGTTCAATGATGTCAAAGGTGACTACTTATTTTTTTCTTCTTGAAGTAATCAAATAATTTTCAGCTGTTAATTGAGACAAATCTACACGTTTGATCTGACTTAATTTGTCTATCTTTTTACATAAATTGCATTTCATAGTTCTGTTTAATTTTCCTCTGTTCATGCTTTCTACGTCAGAAATCGTGTATGTTTTTGTAAAGTACAACATTTGCACTCTTATAACTTGTTTGTTTCTTCACACAACCTCATGTGGCTCGATCTAATATACAAATAACCATTTGTTGTAGTACAAGTTGAGTTTAAAAGTCAAAGTGTATGCATTTTTTTCAGTTCATAACAATTTCATTTGCACATAGAGATAAAAAGGATCAGACACAAGTCTTTGTGAGATATTCAATACAAAAAACGTCTGGGATTACCGGGAATGTGTATTTTTGACGGTGGAGCAAGATATAAAAAAAAAACCAGGAGAAGATTGATTTTTAGCACTCTCTAACGCAAAGCATAAAATAAATTATTGAATCAGAAAACAACATTTAATATATAATGTCATTGAAGACTTGATTATACACCCTTGTCCGGACAGTTGGCGATCTTGGGTTCATTGCTCGCTCGTTTTACAGAAAAACATTAATATTGCTATATCCCGCATCTCCAAGAAGCATATACAATTTATATGTTAGAAGAAAATAAAAAGGTCAAAACAATGAGTAAAATACAAACACAGGATATTGAACATGCCATGCGTAATACTTTAATTTGCTCAGTTTTGTACGTATTCATTGTAATCATCATATTTATGTCTTACTTCAAAAGTCCAAATAGCCCTAAACAACAACAACAGCATCATAACATCAAAACTAATGATAAATAGGTGGTAATGTAAGCATGGCCAACCTAAACATCTTCCAGTGATATAGAGCAACAAATCCGCTTGTTTTTGGAACTGGGAGTAAATTAAATAAACACATATATATCCAGTAAATGTCATTTAATGAAAATGACGAGAAAATTATATAATACTCAAATATAAGATCTAAATATAAACAAACATATATTATACAGTAAATGTCATTTAATGAAAATGACGAGAAAATTATATACTACTCAAACATAAAAACGTTATACAAAAACAGGGAGATGTACAAAAATGAAATACGTTCTTTTCTCCCTGTCAGAAAAAATAATACTCCCTGAGACAAAAAGGGGTGGCACTAAAAAACGGCACGTAGGCTAACATAGCACCAAACTTGAGTTGATTAACATATTAACCTAATATATGTGTTTGTCGATCAGCCAGTATATTAGCTCATCTGATCTAAAGGGTCATGTATACTATTGTAATCATCATATTTATCATGACGTAGGCTAACATAGCACCAAATTTGAGTTGATTAACATATTAACCTAGTATATGTGTTCTGTCGTCAGCCAGTATATTAACTTATCTGATCTAAAGAGTCATGTATACTATTGTAATCATCATATTTACCATGACGTAGGCGAACATAGCACCAAATTGGAGTTAATTAATATATCATCTAATACATATATTCTGTTAATCAGGCAATCTATTAACCCAGCTGTTCCAAAGGGTCGTGCATGTATGCTATTGTAATGACTTTGCGGTCGTTGTTCGTCCGTCTTTGTCGTTGTTTATATTTCACATTTTGATCATTTTCTCTACAACTACTACCATCACTAGGACATTTGGAACCAAATTTGCTGGAATGATATCTGTGAGGTCCTCTATAGATAACAATAATCTTCATTTCACTTTAATCCGGAAAAACCATTGCCGCGATTGGCGATTGTTGGTTCTTATTGACTGAAACTTAAAAATCTGCTAAGTAACTACTGGGTTAATTGCAAGCACACTTTGCAGGAATAATGCCTGTGAGGACTAGCACAAAAATGCCTCATTTCGTATTGATCCAACAGAAAATATGGCCGAAATTGTCTTATTTTTGGACGGTTTACAGGCTAAAATTCCTCTACTATGAAATCACTAAGCCAATTAGAACCAAACAAAGCAATGTTTGTGAGATTCCACATTTCGCTTTGATCTCAAAAACATGACTGCTATGAGCAATTCTTAGTAATTTAAACTTATTTTATTGTTCATAAAAAAAAAACGGATTAGACACAAGTTTTTCAACTTAGAATTGTCTTCTTAGTATTAATTGACTGATATTTTAAAAAAAATTCCTCCAAAGCAACACGTTCAAGCGATGTTTGCATAATAAGGCCTCTTATTTAATCTTGTTCCCACGAAAAACATGGCGGCGATGAGAATTATTGTCTCAGAAACAATAAAATTGTTTGAACCCAAAACAGCACGTACAACCAGGTCTATTAATACATTAATACACGCAAAATATACCGTTTTTAAAGTTTGAAATACATATTTTCGAGGATTATTTCGTGAAAACAACACCCAAAAATCGCTACGTCATCACGATCATATTTCATTCATTTTATTTGATTTGTAAGAGGCTTTGATGAAAACTACTGCGTCGACGTAAAGGAAGTTGTTATCGATTTAGAAACAGCGACGGTTACACGAGAATATAGCCGATTCTACTAGAAATGGGGACAGAAAAGAAGTTTTGTTAGTATATAATGAAACAGGAATCAACATAGTGCACTAACATGACCAATGGTTTAGGACAAGGACGTTCTTAGGGTTTGTAGATGAAGAGTTATTAACAAACAAACCCATTTTTGCAGATTGTTTTAAGAATGACGTCATTAGTATTTATCTCGGTCACTAATAATGTAGGTCATGGATAATTAGTAATAATATTTACGATTGTCAACCGATTTACGTTGTCAGACTTATAATTGTGTTTATCTTCTCCGTCAATGTATATGCTATCGTTTCACTGCAAAGAAATAAAAGAATTAACTTGAATTTCAAACTGCTATCTCCATATATGGGTACCTCTAGTGCAGCAGTAATTGCCTACCCTTCCGGGGCATCTGAGTTCACGACCGGTTTGTAGTGGGGTTCGTGTTGCTCAATATTTAGTTTTCTTAGTAATATTTTGCAGATCACTATTTGTCCCTTTGTTCTTTTTCTTTTGTTCATTGCATTGTCTGTCCTTCGATTTACAGCTTCTAATTACCTCCTTGATATCTTCAGATTTACAGCTTCTAATTACCTCCTTGATATCTTCAGATTTACAGCTTCTAATTACCTCCTTGATATCTTCAGATTTACATCTTCTAATTACCTTCTTGATATCTTCAAACTAATCTTATGGTTTATATCAATTCTAGTAAGTTTAAAAACAAACATTCATGAATTTCAAAACTGTTCTCTTATGATTTCAGTACAAACCATTTTTAACAATTTTGATTGATTGATAGATGGGCAGATTTGCACACGCCACATACGAATATTTAAAGCGCGGAACATCAACATTTCAGGTAAGAAAAAGTTGACTACTACTTGTTTTTTTTAATATTTAAATAAAAAAAGCTATTAAGTACAAAAACCTACACAGTTGTTCATGTCTATTTCTACATGCATTTCAATTCATTGTTCTGTCGAATAGTCATCCATTCATGCGTAATCGTGTACTTGTTTTGTAAAGTAGAAGGTTTGCATACTTATAACTTCTCTGTTTCTCCACATAACCCCCACCCTGCTTAATCAAGTAGTGTACATCATAAGTGATAAAGTTTGTCACTGACTTGTGACAGGTCTGTGGTTTTCTCCTGTTTCCTCCACCAATAAAACTGACCGCCATGATATAACTGAAATATTGTTGAAAGTGGCGTTAAACGCCATCAAACAAACGAGCAAACATAATCAAGTCCCAACACATCCATTTCTTGTATTATAGCTTGAATTTATATGTAAAAAATTATACACTTTACGAGATATTACAGAGGAACGTCTAGTGTTGCCGGGAATGTGTACTGCTAATGGCGGAGGAAGATATAGAAAACGGTGCAGATTGCGTTTTAGCATTATCTAACACATAAAACAATTTGAATTTGAATTGGTGGTGTTTTACGCCACTTTCAGCAATATTTCAGCTATATCATAGCGACCTGTTTTAGTGGTGGAAGAAGCCGGAGTACACGGAGAGAACCACCGACCATGGGCACGCAACTGGTAAACTGTATCACTTGCGAGTCGAGTGCACCCTTTTTGTAATTTACAATGCCTGGCGCGAACCCACGCCTTATTGGTGATAGGTTTGTATGAGTTGTTAGATCCAACGACCTATCTTATCGAACCACCCGGGCCCTAACACATAAAACAAATTATTGACTCAGAAAACAAAACAAAATACCAAAAATGTTATGTACCACGTCAGTGGAATTGATTGGTTTTATACTCTTTTCTCGACAGTTAGCGATCTTGTGTTCTGCGCCTACTCGCCTAAAACCACAACAATAAAATTGCCGCTACATCAATTAGCACGTATAATTAATTAAAAAGAGCAAAAAAGAAAACATCAGAAAAATGGTCAAAACAATGTGTAAATACAAACACAGAATATTGAACAGGCCATGTATAATGCTTTAAATTACTCAGTTTTGTACGTATTGCAATCATCATATTTACCTTGACGTACAATATAGACTAACATAGCACCAAATTTGAGTTGATTAATATATTAACCTAGTATATGTGTTCTGTCATCAGCCAGTATATTAACTTATCTGATCTAAAAGGTCATGTATACTATTGTAATCATCATATTTACCATGACGTAGGCTAACATAGCACCAAATTTGAGTTGATTAACATATTAACCTAATATATATGTGTTCTGTCAATCAGGCAGTATATTAGCTCATCTGATCTAAAGGGTCATATATACTATTAGTATGGGTAATTATCGCTATTTTGTTTACTTTCCCTTTGATGTTTAAAACCAATATCTTTAATATCACGTAATCTTTTTCACTCTCCTTTTTTATTATTATTTAATAGTTAGGATTACTATACAGCTGAACATGTATTTCTAAATCATTATATACATCGATAGATCTTTAAGAGATGACGTTTGATGAATAACATTGATGGTGTAATTGTTAGCGTGCTCTCCTCGAGTGCGGTAGATCGTGGGTTCGAGCCCCGATCGGATCAAACCAAAGACTATAAAATTGGTATTTTTTGCTTCTCCGCTAAGCAGGCAGCTCTAAGAAAAAAGGGCAGAGACTGGTAGGCTCGGACATGTCTATCCGCCGACTGTAGCTTCAGTGAGCTAGCACTATAAACTTCTAAGAAGCATATTGGTCTATTACAAAGTGGATCTCATAAGTAACTCATTGATAATTAACTTGTTCTCGCCATGATATAGCTGAAAAATGGCTGAGTTCACGCTAAGCAACAATCACTATCAATTGGTGAGCATTTTATTTAAGAACGAAATGTAGTGAAAATATATCAAATGGATTACGAGTTTTTTTCCTGTCATTTGAACTGGTCAATTGTAAACTCATATCAAGATCTACACACGAGTGTATGTCTTTTACTGGCAATCCAAGTTGGGGGAAATCGTAACTGTTTTATTTGAGAGTGGGCTTGCGTAATTTTCCTCACTGATTATGACTAGGTTACAGATCAACAGTCACAAAAATGAGTCAGATTACATTTAAGCTCGTTCGTTCATTAGTACAGCGGCCTGTAAAAAGGACCTGTAACATCAACCTGTAACTGACATTAGCGGCCACTTTTTATAATAGACTTGCTGGGGTATTATTGAACAAGTATAGTCTGGTAGATTTCCATTTAAAAGTAAATCTTCATACACAAATGGGAGGGTACGATCTTGGATTCATTCTATTTTTTTTTTTAGCATTTCTCGATGAACAAATATGGTTTGGATATGTTAAACAAATGGGAGGGTACGATAAAATATTCATTTGATTTTTTTGTGTTTCTCAATAAACAAAAATAGATTGATATATATGTGTGTGTGTGAACAAAAATGGTTTGTGCAATTAAGTATTCTCGGTTTTTCTAATCTTGATTTCTGAGTTTTCTTCCTGTGAGTAGGTTATTTTTATGGATCCCGGTGTCATAGCTGTTGTTTTCTCAGTTTGATTCACAATTAATTCAACGTTTACCCACCCAATTCACGGTTTGAATGTCGACGATATTAGATTTATTTGATTTTTTTTTGTCTTTCTCAATGAACAAAAATAGATTGATATATATGTGGGTGTGTGTGAACAAAAATTGTTTGTGCAATTAAGTATTCTCGGTTTTTCTAATCTTGATTTCTGAGTTTTCTTCCTGTGAGCAGGTTATTTTTATGGATCCCAGTGTCATAGCTGTTGTTTTCTCAGTTTGATTCACAATTAATTCAACGTTTACCCACCCAATTCACGGTTGAATGTCGACGATATTAGATTTATTAGATTTTTTTGTTGTCTTTCTCAATGAACAAAAATAGATATATCCCGTATTGTACTGTTAATTGCAAGAGTGCAAATGTTATTTACATTCTTGAGTGTTCCGTTTGTGGCCTCCAATACGTTGGCGAGTCTAAGCAGCCCTTCCACAAACGTCTGCATGGACACAGGAGTGACCTTACAAAAAAACAATTTCTCCCTGTGAGTCAGCACTTCAGACCGACTGACCACAGTCTCGAGGATTTTAACAGAATGAAAATCCTCGTCATTGAACAGAAGTGTCTGTGGGGTGATTTTCAACGTGAGAATCGGGAAAGATTTTGGATTAAAGAACTCCGGGTTTTACATCCGGACGGTATTAACAGAAAACAATAGGTTGTATGTATATTTTCTTTCACAGTGTTTATAGTTAACGAATATTTTACTACTGTCACAAATTTAATGATTTGTGCTCACCACCTTTAATTAACAATAATCCTTAACATTCTCAATGCGTCACACTTTGTCACCTGACTATTTAGTGAGTTGTAATTATACCATCTAATCTTTACAAACTCAGTCAAATTTTGAAATACACTGAAGAAGGTCATTTGTTGATAAAAAAATGTTGTCAATATATTTTTTGTAACATGTTTATCGGTATCGTTGCACAATCTTCTAGACTTCTATAATTTATTTTGTTTGTGCTGCATCGTCATATCTCGACAATCCGTTACTTATTAAGTTCTCTGGTTGGTAGATTCCCTTAGACTTTACAGCACAAACAAAATAAATTACTCATTAAGTTCTCTGGTTGGTAGATTACCTTAGATTATATATATATATATAAAGTATAAGGGAATCTACCAACCAGAGAACTTAATGAGTAACGGATCGTCGAGACATGTTACAAACAAAATAAATACCTAACATCAATCTAAAATGACTGAAACAGCTGGTTATCAAGAGTCAGCTGCTTATTCGGAATTCATATGTAATATACAATGATCTTCCAATGACATAATAGTTTGATTTCATCATCAGACATTCCTTCCATTGCACAAATTGTTGTCATCCCAGTGCGAAATCGAAGCAGTGAGACAGCGACACAAATTATCAACCGCTAATAATAACAATGGCTTCTGGAGAATGCTTTAAAATTGATACAGAATATATTGGGTTAGTGTGCTATCGTCAAAATGACAAAATACGGGCCCTGCAAATGTTGAAGGGTTCTTTAGGTAATCGCCCATATCTTTTACTAGACGCACTGTACAATTTGCCTACCATGCAGTAGATAAGGTTGTGTCACTTACCAAGCAGATCAGTCTTGGTTGAAATCAAGTAAAGATCCAAGCATTGAGCAGTCTTCTTCTTCTTTACATTTCTAGCCATCCTTCACTACTGAAGATTATTGGCCGAGCGCCGTATTAAATTTAGTTATACATAACGTTTAACATATATACAATAAACAATGAATCAAAGGTTAAAACTATATACATTTGATAACTACTGAGTATGAGTGATTATGGTGTGAAAATTGGAATGAAGGCAGATACTGGGATCATGCTCTTGAAACCGTCAACTGTGTCTGCAGTGGTAACTGTTGTAGGCAGTTGATTCCAAAAAGTGTGATAGACCTGGGGAAGAATGAGTATTTGTAGCAGTCTTTTGATGTCTGTATGTGCCTGAATGAATTTGGATTTGTGTGTCTGGTTCTGGTGTCAACTGGAATTAATAGGTTTGAATATGGTATGGCAACTAAGTGGTGTATGACTTTGTAAAAGAATATGAGTCTGTACCTTATGCGGCGCACCTCAAGTGGGGCCCAATTCAAGTCAGACATCATATCTGTTACAGAACTTGTATTGTGGTACCTGTTACTGACATAGCGGGCTGCTCTCCGTTGAATTTTTTTCAATTTGAAGTTTTTGCTGTTGTGTGTGTGGGTCCAAATGGTGTTACAATATTCCAATTTCGGTCGGACTAAAGCTTTGAATGCATGTTCTTTGATGACTGGTGAATGTACTTTTAAATTTCTTTTAATGAATCCTAGTGACTGATTAGCTTTAGCTGTCATGGTGTTGATATGTTTGTCCCACTTTAAGTTATTCTGAATGGTAATGCCTAAATATTTTGCAGAGTCAACTTTCTCTAGTGTGTGCCCATGCAATTGGTATGTATGCGAGATTGTTTTCCGATTTTGTGTTACACTTAATACTGTACATTTGTCTGGGTGGAAGTACATGAGCCAGTCTTGTTCCCATTTACCTGCAGCATCAAGATCTTGTTGGAGTTTTATTGCATCTTCTTTGTTTTTTATTTGTTTGTATATGATGCTGTCATCTGCAAATAAACGGAGAGTGCTGTGTTGAGTGTATTCTGCTAGATCGTTGATGAATATGAGAAATAATATAGGTCCAAGTACTGTTCTTGAGGGACACCAGATGTTACAGGTATTTTGTTAGATGTTTCTCCCTCAAGGATAACCGTTTGTGTTCTGTCTGTAAGAAAGTCTTTTATCCAGTGAAAAGCGTTGCAGTTTATACCATAATAGCTGATTTTGTACATGAGATGTTTATGTGACACTTTGTCGAAAGCCTTAGCGAAGTCAGTTATTATGAGGTCAGTTTGGATGTTTTTATCTGATGATTTGGTCAGGTCTTGAATGAATGATACTAGGTGTGTTTCGCAAGAACGGGATGATCTGAACCCGTGCTGAAGATCGTATAATATATAATTGTATCCTAGATGTGTCATGATACTGCTTGTTACAACATGTTCTAAAAGTTTGCAGCTGATACATGTAAGTGAGATCGGTCTATAATTTATAGGGTTGTTTTTATCACCTTTTTTAAATGGAGGACAGACACTAGCATATCTCCAATCATCTGGAATTTTACCGGTTTTGAGTGACAAACTAAATAATGTAGTTAAAATAGGTGCTATTTATGTACTACACTCTTTAAGTATTCTGCCATGTATATTATCTGGTCCAGATGCTTTGTGGATATTTATATTTTGTAACAACTTATTAATTCCATTTTCAGTGATGATAATATCAGGCATTTGTGGATGTTGACTTTGCCCTTTGTTTGGTACTGGGTCATCAGTTGCTGGTGTAAATACCTTTTGAAATTGTTCATTAAGAATGTTTGCTTTAGTTTTAGTGTCAGAATATAATTGACCATTTTGTCGTAATGTTGCTATGTTTGAACTTTCAGATTTTTGTCTCTTTATGTAAGAAAATAGATTTTTTGGAAACTTTGAAGATGTTGGTGTTTTGTCATCGTCAACTGGTATATTACATATCATTTGTTCTATGTACTGCCAATGTGCTGTTATCTGTTCTTTTTGTATGTTCGCTTTCATTTGTTTAAGTTTATAATCTTTACACTTGCCTCTAAGTTTGTATTTTTTATATTTCTTTTTGTATTTTGACATTTTTGTTTTTATTTCATTAGTTATCCATGTTTAAGCATTTTCTTGTTAACTTGGTTGAATGATATTGTACGACTCTACGTAGATTTTATTTTCTTTCTCTGTGGTCGATAATAGTTTTACCGGACATGACTGAGTAACACTGTTTGGCTTCATCGAAAACCCACGGATGATTACACTCAGATATTCTCCACCCAACACCCGTGTGTCAGCTAACGGAGAAATCCTCGTATTCATGAATTACTCGTTTCGAATCTGATTGGCTCCGTGGTGTTTCGGAGGACGTGAATTATGTGTACTTGTATTACATTCTGCTGGACCAGAAAACTATTTACACCATTTTAATACCTTATTTGGATAATAAACGAAATAACATATATTTTATATTATTTTTGTAACCTACGAATAATCCTAAAATTTGAGAAATGTTATATTGCTATAACAACTTGTTAACGCCAGATCAGTAACCAGACAACTCAAAAACCAATGTAATTGTTTCAGTTGACCAATGGGTCATGAGTGGAGAGTATCTACCGTGAATTAACGACGACTCACGGTGGTTATCTTGTAAGAAACAGGAACTGCTTACTGTACTGTTCGTCGACACCTGGGTTCACCCCCGTTTTTAAAGCTCGTACCACAAACATAATTAGCCCCATATATTTGCATACATCATCATAATATAAGTATAGAATCATGGTATATATTACAACGTACAATGTAAAGAGACAAAATCACCACATATACATCCATAATATGGATATACACAGACAATACACAACCAAAGGGAAATAACTCTCTATGAAATAAAACAATTTACTTAAAATGACAAAAATGATCGACAAGACATTATGCAGAAAAGTAAAGATTAAGCAACAGGAAACCCACTAAAACCCTGTGAGTGATAACGACCCGAAATAGTTGGAAAATTGTATGAAAGTGTTTTTCTTAAACAAAATGAAATAGAAATTATGTAATTTTGAATACGACCATTTAAGCATTCAACTTCACATTTAATAGAAGATTTATTCCAATTACAATTTCTTACAAACATTTTGGAGTTACATTAAGGAGTGATCACTAATAATAAATGGAATATGCATATTGAAAATAATTTGTCTAGTATTTACAAACACATCGAAGTTCTTCGAAAGTTGAAATACAACATATTGCCCAGTTATACAAGGGTATAAGGGTATGTTTTAAAACCAACGTGCCTTTTCCCCTTTTTTTTTTGCTTGACAGTTTTTAGAAACTTGCCCATCCCCACTGCCCAGTCCACTCCTACACAGCTATAATGTATGTGATGATTTGGATTCTTTATCAGATTCTATCAAATCCATTACTGAGCTACAAATGTTTAATAAGAAGTAAAATGTCACACGAAATGTACGGGTGATGGTCTTATGAACAGGTAGGCAGAAACTAATGTCTTCTGTTAATAATAGTGATTATTATCGTGGTAATATACCCACACATGAAAATAAGTAATCCCACGTCCTCGTTCATATTACTTTTTAACCTTTAAATACCTACTTCAAGCTGACTTCATTGGATAGCTAAATGGCTTTTGTGGGTTATCAAAATATCCTTGAAATAAATTATTCAATATGCATGAAACAGCATGAACATTCAATAGTTTACAAAAGTTTTTCTTTACGGTAAATTTAGACATGTTTAATCACGTGTGTCTATTTTGACATTTTAACCCTAGATATATTTTACCTTTTGATCTTTTACCTCTCGGAAATAATAAGAGAAACTATATTTAGTTTATAGTAGACAAATGATTGAATATCCTTGTGAAATGTGGGACAATTGTAGTGGAGGATTTATAATATAGACTTCATGAGCTACAACTATAAACCGGTAGAGTAGAACACTGGACATCCCATATTACTAGTGTCGTTTTAATTTATAAAGAATGACGAAAAAAGAATAAGATTGCAAATGTTTTACGATATTCCAGAAAAGGTTTGGTTTATGGTGTTTAACGCCACTTTCAACAATAAAATTTCAGTTATATCGTGGCGGTCAGTTTTATTGGTAGAGGAAACCGGAGTACCCGGAGAGTTTGTCAGTGACTTGTGACAGGTCTGTGGTTTTCTCCGCGTACTACAATGCCCACGTGTATCTTTGTAATGGCGACTATTCAGAGTACAACCTTGTATCAATTACCTATGGAATAACATGAAAAACAAGAAATACCACATTGGACAGAAAATATAATGACCAACGAAAAAGGGAAAAACAACGGTCACACAGAAAACTAATGATTGAGCAACACGAACCCCACTAAAAACCGAGGAAAAGACACCACACGTATGTTTATTAGATATATTTATTAATGAAATTGACAATTCCTAAATAAAGTAATTATTGATTAAAATTAAGATTCTTCTCCCTCAAACATAGGTAACCTTAGATGATTTTGGCTATCCTGTCCAAACCCTTTGGTGTTATTGCTCTCAAAACTTTAAATCATCTGGCTTTCCAATCTTTCGGTTTTGACCGTACCTGATGAAGGTTATTCCAGAAACTCGTCGTGCGCACTAAATGTGATATCTACATTTTTATTATATTTAACTTGTGTTTAATCCTTGTTTTAATATTTGAGCAAATAATATGTGTTTAAACTAAAAATTGGATTTGTTATCAATATACAGACTGCGGACCCCCCCTCCCCTCACTCCCCATCAGATTATGTGATATTGTTCTTGTTCTTGTCAGCATCATAAACATTTTGTCAATGTAAATTTCTGTCTAATTACATAATCTTCTACACTACTACGTTTTTGTATTACTTTCATCTGATAATAAGATTTCATTTGTTGACATAACTGATATTTTTGTTGTTGAAATCATGTTCTTAGTCTTGATATAAGCTTTAGGTTTTTCATCATCTTGTGTTTCAGAAATATAACCAACTGGTAGTAATATGTTGCAATACAGTGTTCTTATTCTTCCATGGCCATTTTCCTTTAGAACAATATATACATACTGGGATCTCCTAGTTTTGTTTTTGTCAGCACTATGGAAGTGTCATTCTTTCAATATGGTCTGACATCTTATGTTTGTTGTTAAATGCCACTATTCTTATCAACATTAAGTGCCAACACTCTACGTTTGTTGAAATCTTTATCCATTTCTTTCACCATTCATTATAGAAACAAGTACAGTATGGGTACTTCTCTATGATGTGGGTTGTAGGTTATTACATTGTACTAAGAAATAACAACTGCCACAATACAGCTGAAATATTGTTGAAAGTGGCATTAAACACCATAAACCCAACCCTAGAAATTACAATGGTAAGTTTTATCAAAGCTCTCCATGTCAGATATCTATAGACAAAGACAACACACGACCAAAGGGAAATAATTCTCTCTGGTTTACCTATGAAATGTGAAATAAAACATTTTCAGTTATCTTGTGAGAAAAATACCAAATTATAGCTTACATTTAAAAAATATTCATACAATAAAGTAATTCGTTCTGTATTTAGTAAATAATACAACTGTTTGTAACTACAAGCATATTGTGTCTGAGCGTTATCCAATAAAATCTTGAAATCATATAAGTTCACCTAGTATTGTTTTCGACACATAGTTAATACAATAAAAAAAAAACACATTCCATCCATCATTCAAGGATCATAGGACTATAACATAAATAGAAATGACATGAATAATGTTACATTCAGTAAACACAACTGAGTGAATACACAAATATACACAGGTAAACAAATAAACAACCAAACACAAATAGTACAAGGTCACCAGCAGAGCTGATCACTGTTTGATCTCTTAACTTATTCTACTGAACTTTTATATCATACTAAATCATGAATAAGAAAAAAGGTTATTCAAAATGACCCTAGAACATACATAAAATAAGAAACAGTTTATTTTTAGTTGAAATATATTTCATTTGTTGTTTCTTTAATTTTGTGTTGTATGTATCGCAAACCACTATGGATAGTTTATATGTAATCAATTATGAAAAGAAAGTTTAACTTTGATCATGGTCAACATTTCCACCAATATCTGTATTTACCGATTCAAACACAACCATCATTTTATCGCCGAAATGATTCATCAATGCCACAAATTGAGACAGATCAGAGCTTAGATGATTATTTTAGTTCGTAGATCATTTACAATAAGAAAAATACGGTTAAGTGCTTCGGATTTGTTACCGTCTGATGTATTCATTTTAGTTTCCCTCGTAGTTAATAATTTTTTTGCTACCCCCTTTTGTAGGCACATCCTTATTGGGTGTTTATCTAATGACTATCACAACAATGTCTAGACTATGTGGTCAAACTCATGACAATTGTAACATTCATTTGCTTAACCATGCCTATACGAATAAACATTATGGTATTGCTCATCACAGAAACATCAATCTTTTATGGGGACTGGTGTTGGTTTGCTTCAGAAACGTTTCAAGATATCAATGAGGCAATCAGAATCCGTAAATCGAAGGAAAGACAATGCAATGGTCAAGAATAAACGAACTAAAAGACAAAAAATGATCCACATAACACTACAAAGGCTGCTAAAGATCGAGTAACACAAAAAAACGTCACGTGTTCTTGGCGGGTAAGCAGTTCCTGTTCCACTAATGACACCCGCCTTGTTACGCCGATGATAAGTCGTGAAATGTGAAAGGGGGGGGGGGTTGTTACTAGGACAAACGGAACATATCCGTGGTCAACTGTGACATTGATATTTCCTACCAGTTTATACCAAGTCATGATGGCGACCACCAAACTTTCGAAGTTATGACTTCATTTTAACCACTAGTGGTAGTCACAATATTTCAAGTGGTTAACTAAGCATACATTCCTCACTAAGAGTGACTCGTGATTGAGATCAAGGGGTTGCGATCAAGATCTCTCCCTATCTCTGTCTCTCTCATTGTTATCAAATCTTCAATTAAATCTTATGACTATCATTCACTTAAGATAATAATGCAACCAGAGTCTTACAAACCCCTTGAGTTCACATACAACAATAATATACATGTACATGTAAATAATAGCTTGTTGAAGGTTTTAGCATGTGATGAAACCTACAATAAAAGTTTAAAGTTTTATTATGCTGCACCTTATAAAGAATGTGAGATTTTTTTTTTACTTTGTCATCAAATATACTTACCTCTAAATTTAAAGTGCTTTCATATCTAAGGTAGTTAAATGGTGATTGCTTCATTGCTTCAAATTAATTTATAATGCAAATGTTTAAAATCAAAATTCATATATAGATTGGACGCCATATGAATTAAATCTAGAGTTACATCTGCATATCTATTTACATCAACAATTTTTAGTCATAGTAATACCACTTCTACAAGTTGAATATTGTGTTAATTGCTTGGAGGATTTACTTGCAACAAAACAAAGACTGAAGACTAAATACATAACAATGACAATGTATATATAAAATGGGGCAAAATATACGATATATGTAGAAGTTAGCATTATGAAAAGAATGTTTAAACAGTGATGGTCAACAATTCCACCAATCTCATTCAACAGAACGAACAACGCACATCTCTCACCTGAAATCTTTGAACATAATTGTATATAGCGTTGGATATATAGCTCCTTGCTTGAGCAACACAGATATAAATTAACTATACAAAGCCTGCATAGGTTCGCTTCCGTTTAAAAAGACCCTATACTATCATGAAATGAATGTCAACATAAACATTTACAATAGCAGGGTCAGTGAATGCTCGTAGTTAACTGACAACTAACTAAAAATGTGTAATATGTTGTCAACAACCATTACTCTTATGCTAAAAAATATATAACTGATACATCCAGCATATTTAATATCAATAAATCAGTAAATCACAAACGTCTAGGGGCCCGGGTGGCTCAATGAGTTAGGTCGTTCGATCTAACAACTCATACAAGCCTATCACCAATACGGCGTGAGTTCGCGCCCAGGTTTGTAAATTACAAAAAAGGTGCACTCGACTCGCAGCCGCAAGTGATAGTTTACCAGTTGCTTGCCCAGGGTCGGTGGTTCTCTCCGGGTACTCCGGCTTCCTCCACCACTAAAACTGGTCGCCATGATATAGCTGAAAGTGGCGTTAAGCACCAAAATTCAAATTCAAATTCACAAACGTCAAAAGAAATTAATGATCTTCGTGTGAGCGTAGAATAAATAGGTCATCAATTTGTTGTAATTTAATATTGAATATAATGACATGTATAAAATTTACACGTGGGAAAACTAGCAAGTAGAAATATAATAATACTGGTTTCAGTTAAATGTTCTATTAATAAAACCTATAAGTGCGTTTTACAATACAAAAAAAGAAAACAAACAAACAAACAAACAACGTTCACATATAGAAGTCCAGTATAACAATTATAGTAAATCCTGTGGAAAGGAAAATATGCACAACATTTCCACTTTGATTTTGGCGTTTGTATGTCTTATACATTTTTTCCATGACAATGATTTGTTTTGTACATTTTGTTTTTGTATATGTAATTTGTGTATTTCACTATACCATTGTATTTTGCATTATGAGAATAAAGATGTATATGTATGTAGATTTTTTTTCACTCGCGAAATGGCATGTTGAAACATATCACTTAAAAACCAATTATAACAATAGATATAAAATTTAATTAAACTAGATAATTACAAACTTAATCTCCTTAAATTTACCTATTTGGCTTCAAATAACTAATTTTACAATGAGAACATACATGTATGAATGAATATTTGTTTAAAATTAAACAAAAGTTTCTGAAATAGTGGCATTTACATTTATGAATATAAAAATAATAGAATAATATAATAATAAGGGATGAAATATAAATGTATATTGATTTAATTGTGAGTTGGACCCATAGCTACTAGTTCTATATACCAGAATGGAAAACTTGCCTTACAGAGTAACTATTATCGCTAAATCATAGCCTTTATATATAAGATTTTTCAATTTTTGTCTAAGTTTCGATATGTGAGATTTGAATTTTTTAGTTTTTTTTTTTAATTATGTCCCCATAGAAACATGAATGGAACTGTAATATCCGCAAATTATACTCTTTACAAATAAGATTTTTCACAGATTTATAAGTTTTGATGTGACAGATTTAAACGTTTTAACTTTGTTAATGGCGTCGCTACTGAAATATGGATATATATATCCTCCTTCAGTTGCCCGTGGGTTACGATATTTCTCCACTCAAGAGAGTTGAATTTAAAATTTTAACTACAAGCCGTCAGGCGAGGGGTCCCTCTAAAACAAGAAACGAAACAGAAACGAGACGCAACGAAACGAAACGAAACGAAACGGAACCTGGCGAAACGAAACGGAACCTGGTGAAACGAAACGGAACTTGGCGAAACGAAACGAAATTGAAACGAAACGAAATTTAAACGAAATGAAACAAGGCGAAACGAAACGAAACGAAACGAAATGGAAATCGAATCGAAATAAAATTGAAACGAAACAACACGAGAGGAAAAAAACAAATAAAATTCATTCCTATTTATATATACATTGTACTTCATGTGCATATATTAAACACGTTTGAAAATAAACCCAAGGAAACGAGCAGAACTAGAAGTACGTTACTTATCACGAACAGATAGTGCTAAATTATATCTAGATCCCTTTGATGTTTCAGTCCTCAGTTTTTTAGAACCTATGGGAAAATAGTTGGCTAATTTATTTGAACCCATACGTCAGTCCGTTGGCTTTTTTAAAAACGGTCAGTATAAAGTGATGGGTTTAGTCTGTACGTCCGTCCATCCGTTACCAAATGTGCACCTCCAACTCATTCTAAACTATTTAACTGGTCCATGAAACTTTCGGAGAATCTTGATTATATTGCCATTTTGCACCTCTTATTCCATTTTCTATCAGATTTTTTTTGGGGGGAGGGTATAATTTCTACTTTTATAGATGCTCGTCATGCCCTTCACGGGCAATGTGATCATATTATGTTTTGACATGTCAGTTGGTTTTTTATCACACTGTTGTTTCTTTACATTCCCTATTTTTATGCAATCTTTCTAATATCAACAAGCGGGAATCAATTGAACCACAAAACGGCAAGAAAATCGCTTTTGTTGCATTTTTGTTGCATAATTTNTTCTAGAATATTCTAGTAACAGAAAACCACATCGGTGGCGTAATGGTTAGCCTGCTCGCTTCGAATGTGGTAGATCGTGGGTTCGAGCCCCGGTCGGTTCAAACCAAAGACTATAAAATTGGTATTTATTGCTTCTCCGCTAAGCACGCAGCATTAAGGAGAAAGAGCGATGACTGGTTGGCTCGGAATCCGAATAATGTGTCGGAGTGGAGCGACATGTCTACCCGCGGACTGTTGTTTCAGTTAGCTAGCACTATAAAATCCAACTCAGCGTGTTGGTCTAGAACAAAGCGGACCTCATCATCATCTCATTGAAAATTAACTTGTTCTCGCCATAATATGGTTAAAAAATTGCCGAATTAGCATTCACTCACTCACTCACTCACTCTATTAACAGAAAGAAACAACCAACAATTTAAATAATCAAAATTACGTACGTATGATACCGCAGTATACCATTACAAAAACAAAGTTATATAGTCTACAACTGGTCTGACTGTTCTCCATTAAATCCCTTGGGGGTTCAGATTGCTATTGCTTTTATTTCTTTATGGCGTTCGTTTTCAAATCTGTTTATTTGTTTTGTCCTTGTTGTTTCAGCAGTGTAATATGGGTGAGGTGGAAGAAGAAAGTCATTTTCTATCATTTTGTAATCAACACACGGAGGGAGGACAGACAAAATCTAAATAAACTCATAATTCAAAGTTGTCCTAACCTTTTAAACGTGAATTCACAAGAACAATTTATTTGGTTAATGACTTGTAAAAAACACAACTGTATAGAAAATAAGAAGTCAGTTTATGCAGAGAAATTATAAATGATGCATGTCAGTATTTCATTTTATTGTTAACTTTACATTGCTTGCAGTTCTGGATCTGACACGGGGAAACACCATCCCCTGGTGTCTTTCCAAGTATTGCAACCAGTGGCAATATACCCACACTAATCATGATCGTTATAATATGTCTTCGCCTTTTGTGGGCCCTTGATTGGAACAATAAAGTTATGTTATGTTATCGTCTCTATTTGTGTAATCTCTGTATCACCATTTTGTTTTGGACCTAGGATTTTCTGGATTATCCCTTTGGCTTGTTGCTTTGATATGAAGAACCCCCCTGTCCACAGTTCACCGAACCGTTAATACTAGTGACAGGCATCAACGGAGCTTTGCCAAATTTTAAACTATGGGAATGTATTAGATATGTTTCGAAACATTATCCTTTTTGACGTTTCGATTCACTTTTTCGTTTCGTTTCGTTTCGATTTCCATTTCGTTTCGTTTCGTTTCGTTTCGCCCGGTTCCGTTTCGTTTCGTTTCGTTTCGCCCGGTTTCGTTTCGTTTCGCCAGGTTTCGTTTCGTTTCGTTGCGTTTCGTTTCTGTTTCGTTTCTTGTTTTAGAGGGACCCTCAGGCGAGTGGTTAAAATTTTTAATTTAACTCTCGAGAGTGGAGAAATATCGTAACCCATATGGGCAACTGAAGGAGAACTTGTTTCTCCCATTATTTAACACGAACTTTATTTCAAAATTACCGATTTGACAACATGCGGGGAAAGGCACGAGACATTTTAATCCTCTAGAGGATTACAGATTTTTCCACCACTGGTTCAGCAGGGTTAAAACGCCGTAATAATGGGAGAAGAGAAATGCCATTTTTGATCAGATCTCTGCATGTAGAGCCGTATTTATTTACAAGATCTTTATAGCGGTAACAAACAAATTTTGTGAATGTTTTCAAAAATTGAAAAAAAAAAAAAAAAACAAACAAGCAGACAAACAAAAAACGATATCCTTGGTGTTATCAGGAGACTATGATCACTAAAGTAAGAGACATTAGTATAAATACGTAATTGGTGTTTATCTTTTTCCGGTTTGAAACACAGGCGCTAGTCACAATCATCGCACAAAATCACCCAAACCCCTATAATATACACGGATTTGAGTCATTTCCTGTGGCGATTGTTACCGGCCCCTGTGATTTGAAAGATTCTATAGATGTACTATTTGTGAGGTGATCAGATAATTTGTTTCAGTCTGTAGTAGTTCTTGTGAAAGGGATATTTTACGTACTGAGTTTTACAAGTTTGTATTATAAACTGTTCAGAGTTGGAGTGTCTTATCTGTCTTTTGTTGTGGAATTAGTTTATTATTTTTCTGTATTTTTACTTTATTGTTGCAATTTTGTAAAACATTACTAAAATGGGAATATTGTCTTCTGTCATAGTTCTGAAGTTTGGGGATATGAGAATATAAAAATATTGGAACAGATTCATCTTAAATTTTGTAAACGAATTCTAAAAGTTCGAAATACTACTCCAAATTATATTTTTATGAGGAATTAGGTAGATTTCCTTGGAAATTCGAGTAAAACTTCGTGTGATTTCATATTGGTGTAAATTTGTGAATAACGAAACAAAATTGAGTAGTTCCTTATACAGGTTGATGTTATGTTTAAAAACAATTAAGGTCAGAATAATTTCAAGTAGATTAATTATGTAGAATCTATATTAAATAGAGCTGGCTTAGGATATATTTTTATAAATCAGGTTGGATATTGTGATAAAACATATCTTAACCAAATTTTAACCGATCAGTTTGTCAGTTCATGGTATAATGACATTGAAAATTCATCTCGAGGACAATTCTATGGCTCTTTCAAAAAAGACTTTGGGTTAGAACATTATTTAACGAAACTAAACCAGAAAACTAGAATTTGGATTACAAAATTAAGGACGTTAAATTTACGAATTCTAATAGAAACTGAGCGATGGTATAATATTCCTAAAGATGAGAGGATTTGTACATTGTGTGGACAATCAATTGGTGATAAGTTCCACTTGTTATTTGTTTGTTGTAATGAATATTTAGTAATCCTGAGACGTATATATTTACCTAGGTATTATATTACTTATTCTAGTATTGTTAAAATGAATGGTCTCCTATCTTTTTGTAGTGTAGAAGTTTATAAAAGGTTATCATTGTTCATAAAGAAAATTGCTGGCATGTTTTAATGTTTTTGATAATATATGATCATTTCGCCATGTAATACTGTATATATGTTATGTCCTCATGTAACACATTTATGTGTCTGAGTGTTATCAATAAAATCTTGTGAAATCTTGTCAAAGCAACTGCATGCGCCATTCAATAAGATAAGATAAGAAAACTTTATTTTGATTCGGCATGTATATAACATAATAACATATATAAGCTCTACAGAGCTTTTTACCGAATATAAAAACAGATACATCAATATTAAAACAAGAAAACAACATGCAGCATAAAAATATACACATCAATGATAAAACATGCGAAGCAAATCAAATCAAATACTGTATATACAATGTAGATGCCGACCGGGGCTCAGGTGGCAATGCCTCGCTGGGTTGTCACCGGCATCTACATGCAGCATGACATAATAAAGCAGAAAATTAAGCATGTTTGGATAAAATATTGACAAGCCCTAAAACAAAGCAATATATATCTAAAAGCTATATGCAAATAAAAAGAGCAAACCAGTAGCAGAATATTATCATCTACATGCAGAACAGCAACATTTAGTAATATATATTTAAAAGCTATATGCAAATAAAAAGAGCAAACCAGTAGCAGAAATATTATCATCTACATGCAGAACAGCAACATTTAGTACCATTCCAGGACTGCATTAAGCTCTTAAATTGAGAAAAACTGTTTTCAGTCCTGAAATGGTCTGGGAGGCTGTTCCACAATGTAGCAGCAGCAAATTTAAATGTTTTTTTGCCATACCTTGATGTTCTGACCTGTGGAATGTCCAGGATATTGTTGTATCTAAAATAATATTCTGAATTTCGTAAATGCACAAGGTTATGGAGACATGATGGCGACAGTTTATTCATAATCCTAAATGTTTCCAGGGCCATAGTTCCGTCATTCTACGAATATGCAAGGAAGGCACCCTTGCTTTTTTCAATAAATTATCATATGAGCTATTGTAATCCTCATACACAAAACGAAGTGCTCTTTCTTGCACTTTTTCTATCTTTTTGGAATTTTTCTCGGTACAAAAATACCAGGTCATAGGGCAAAAGTTAAAATTACTAAGAATAAAAGTATGGAAAATTGTAAGTTTGTTTAATCTGTTCAAATAGGGGCCTAAACGTTTGAGAAGTTCAGCTGTTGGGATGCCTTCCTGCAGGTTGTACTAATATGTGTGTCAAAATTTAATTGATAATGGGTCTCAATGTGTTGAATCATGATCCAACATTTGAAGTATTCCTCTATATTAGCTTGTACCAAACATTCTTGATATGATCTATGTACTATATTTTAAACTTAAATGTCATAGTTTTAATAAAGAATATATTGAAAATAGATTAACATCAAATAGACATTGTTCGATTAAAACTACTATATAGGTCGTACGAAAATTTCAACGGATTCGGTTAGATAAGGGAACATGATTTTTTTAAGCTTTGTCAAAATATGATAAAACAAGAATCAACATTAGTTGGAGCTCTTATCGACCGTGAGTTATAACAAATAACTCTTTTGTACTCCTTTCTATTTTGGAATGTGTATGCAAAGAGTTGTTTTTATTTAGTTTCTTAGATTTGACATCAAGTACAATCATTTTAAACACAGATAGTAATACACAGAATCATAGTTCACTGAAATAGTCTTGTACATTTGTGTACTAATTTCATATGACTTATATAGATACATACTTATCTTTTAATCTATTTTACGTCAATCCTTATATGTTAACAATAGCACGATTTTCAGCTGTTAACTTTTATTTCTTATCTTTTTTAATGTTAAACTGGGGAAAAAATGACAGAAATTTGTAGACACTATCTCTTTACATTATATATATTGTAATGTCAGATCTATATATTCTAGTAAATGTACTTGACAACTATGTATAGATGTATGTAACAAGTACATACTGGGTGATATAGAACAGTAAATGTCATGGCTATATATTTCTAACCTTTTTGTTCATACACATGTGATACATGGGCTGTTTTCAGTGCATTTGCTGTATTCCCAGGATGTTTTTCGAATGGACTTTTTCTAGTCGATGTTTATAGCCATTGTTTGATTTATTTAATTTTCAAAGAATTCTGTCTCCTTTTCATATCAAACGTATAATATCCACTGTGATCATTGGCCCATAACTGTCTATAGTTTTAAAGCTATTTTGTGTTCGTTCATTTACAAATTTGTATTTGTATTCAAAATGTGTGGTTTTTCTACAAAATCTTCATGTGGGCCAGTATTTATTTCCTGCTTGATTTTTTTTATATCAAATAAGTTTTATTTAAAGTCGAAATATCAAAGTAGAATATTTCGTACTTAAAACATGCTATGTGTCCCGGTAATATAGTGGAATAATACTTAGTTTTTCGAGTTTTGATGGCCAATTCAACGACAATAAATACATCATGATCAGAGAGAAACGGCATGACTTTGTGGTAAAAGGCAAATAATAACAGAGAGTGGTATTCAAACGGTTTTAAGGTTAATTAACCCTACTACTAAAACCAGTAAAACATTTTTTTTTATACTTACTTTGAATCAAATAAGTAGTCAGCCTGCTTTGGCACTTATACGATTGCAATATACTTTTTTTTAAAGTTTTTTTTCCCTAGAAGTGAATATATCTCTTCGATTGATCTGATCAGTATAAACTTATTTTTATATGTTTTCGTTATTGTTTCGAAAAATTCAAGATTTCGTTTTAATACCTTTGATGGTAGAGATTTCGTATTCTTATCATACCTGTATCATGACATCATTTTCGTCATAGGTGGCGCTGAAATAGGAAAAGCGTTAGGCTAATGACACCTGGGAGGATGTTTACATTTTCGAAATTTTTACCTTCAATACCATTTTAAGGTAAGATTTAGTTCAATATATTTCGTACTTAAAACATGCTATGTGTCCCGGTAATTATTTTCTGGACAATGACCTCAGCTGATCGAGTCATCAATACCTGTATATACAGGTAATCATACGACATAATTACCTAAAAAGGGTTGGTGTCAGCCAAACCGTCGGGGAGTCGGAATACCCCGATTATGTATCACCGAATCAATCATTTTAACAAAAAAAAACATATTCTACTTTGATATTGGATTAAAATTGTGTTTTTATTGCAGAAAAAACCGCAACTTTGCATAGATATTGTAGTAAACAAAAACTGTAAACAACCATGGCTAATGTTGATAATCCCGAGAAAACACGGCGAATGGCGCACGCTGCAAGTGCAGGTAGAAGTGTGATTTGTAAAGTACTTTTATTAGATGGTACAACATATGATATTGACGTTGATGTAAGTATTATTTATGTTGAATTTGGATAAATACAGAAAAAAAATAATTCGCGGAAGTTAGTTTTATATTCCACACCTGTGTAAATACAAAAGTTACATTTCTGTACGAAACGAATTATAAAGTTACTTCCTCTAACTATAAGGCATCCCAATATGAAGATCTGTGATGAAAGGGGTGTCTCGAAATTGAGTCCAGATGAGTCAAGAAGCACAAAATGATATTTAAATGCATGGTTATGATTTCTATCAAATAAATTTATATGTTTTTAATAAATTTCATATGTATTTTATAAATTACAGTGGCTTTTTTAAAGTCCTTACAGTGGAAACTGGGGAGAGACCAGAAATATTCGTTATTGGGCGATTCAAGGATTTATATAGTAGGATAAATCCTTGGGCGATTGTAAAAGGAATGTCAATTACGAGACCTGCATAAAATATCCGGATTTGGAGCAATGCCAATCATGTTTTAGTTTATTTAAATTTTCAATCAATGTTTCAACATATAACTATTTATTTTCATTTTTTTAACTTTCTAGTTATCGCTAAACTACTTATTCATCCGGAATTTTTCATGCGCGTTTCGTAATTGACATTTCTTTTTACAATCGCCCGATAACGAATATTTCTGGTCTCTCCTCAATTTCCACTGTAAGGACCTTAAATGCCACTGTAATTTATAAAGTATATATGAAATTTATTAAAAACATATAAATTTATTTGATAGAAATAATAACCATACATTTAAATATCATTTTGTGTTTCTGGACTCATCTGGACTCACTTTCGAGATGCCGTGATGAAAGGGAGGTGTATATTTGGATGAATTTTATACATCATTATTATATTGATTGATTGATTTATTTATTACAGTATTTAAGATATATCCATGAGAACAAATCGACAAACAAATCTTTTAGGAAAATGGATTATTATTGAGACCTCTGCATGCATGGTTCTGAATCTGAATTTGATTCATATGATATTGAGTTGACAATTCAGTCTTATTAAAATTAAATGTTTGTCAGACCTTTCATTTTAATTCTACAGCGATATACTTTTAAACATTTTTAAGAAAAGTTTGAAGATAAAAAAAAAAGGCATGTATATCTTCAATCAGAAGCTGTAAATCAAGGAAGAACAGACCATACAATGTCAATGACCAAAAGAAAAAGGGCAAACAATGATTCACAAAACACTACACAGAAAGCTGAAGATTGAGCAACACGAACCTCTCAAAAGGGGGGTGAACCTGGATGTTAAAACTGTTTTGGTTGCTCATAAGGGTTAGCAGATCCTGCTCCACCAATGACACCTGTCATGTTACGTACTATTAAATGAAATGAACATCATCTATTATGGATTTCGTGATGGACACCAGTATGCATAAATAAATGCAAATAACATATTCAAACTTGACACCCCCCCCTACAAATTTACAAATTAAAACATTAGGGAGTAAAGACGAATAACCCATATGGGGAGTCATATCTAAACTGAACTGATTCAGCAACAAGCAGAACAATTTTTGAGGTATTCTCTTTTTTTTTAAGGAGAAGTTATATAATAATAAACTTCATGTATATTTACTGGCATATTATGCTTCTAGTGTATTCGATGCAATAGCAGAACTTAACATGCATCAACACGACGTGACCCATTTTATTATCATACTTTAGATACTTTCAATTATTTAAACTAGTATTTTGCAAGCTCATTGTAAATACAGTGAAACCTGTCTAAACCGAACCCTGAGTAAACCGAAAACCTACTTAAACCAGACAGACTTTACAGGCCCATCTACTGAACCCTGAGTAAACCGAAAACCTGCTTAAACCAGACAGACTTTACAGGCCCATCTACTGAATCCTGAGTAAACCGAAAACCTACTTAAACCAGACAGACTTTACAGGCCCATCTACTGAATCCTGAGTAAACCGAAAACCTGTCTACACCAGATAGACTTTACAGGCCCATCTACTGAACCCTGAGTAAACCGAAATCCTGCTTAAACCAGACAGACTTTACAGGCCCATCTACTGAACCCAGAGTAAACCGAAAACCTACTTAAACCAGACAGACTTTACAGGCCCATCTACTGAATCCTGAGTAAACCGAAAACCTGTCTACACCAGATAGACTTTACAGGCCCATCTACTGAGCCCTGAGTAAACCGAAATCCTGCTTAAACCAGACAGACTTTACAGGCCCATCTACTGAACCCAGAGTAAACTGAAAACCTGCTTAAACCAGACAGACTTTACAGTCCCATCTACTAAACGTCTTATGTAATTTGAACCTGTGTAAACCTAACACCTGTCTAAACCAATCAAATTCTTCATTCCCTAAGAGGTTTGGGTTAGACAGGTTTTACGGTACAGTCATAGGTCCTTTGAAAATTGACTCTCTACATCTATAAACTTTTAGAAGCATTTGTATATTATTTGAGATTTTGTTCTCCTTTAACTTAACTGTAAAATTATATATAGTAGCACGATGTCAACTTGTACTTAATATTTTCAGAAAAAGGCTATTGGACTGGTACTGTATGATAAAGTTTGTACTCACTTAGATTTACTAGAAAAAGACTATTTTGGATTGAACTTTATTGATATGAAAACAAATTTGACAGTAAGTATCAAATTATTTAAAGGAAGTATCTTCAAATACCAACAAAAAAAACAAGGATAAAAAGATGTTGATGGTCAACAATAGTACAGATTACAACATCATCCTTGTGTATTCCATCAAACTCGGTCACCACAACATTCACAATGACAATGACAGAAGCTTCTAAATGCAAATTTTGGTACTGATAAAAGCAATAACATTAGTTTAAAGAAACTCTTGACAAACTATATCACTAGTATTGCAACTTGTCCTATAGAACTGTCTGCTATACCAGTGTTTGTCTAAAATACCTTCAAAACTGCCATTATTCTATATGCATCACAACATATTAGAATTAATGGATGGTGGTGGTTTATGATGTTTAACGCCACTTTCAACAATATTTCAATCATATCATGGCGGTCAGTTTTATTGATTGAGGAAACCAGAGAAAACCCCCAACCTGTCGCAGGTCACTGACAAACATTATCAAATACACCTTACCATGAACGGTGTTCGAACTCACAACTTTAGTGGTGATAGGCACTGATTGTACAGGTAGTTGAATTTACAACTACCATATGATCACTACCACTACAGCCCCTTACAGTCTTCGAAATTAGACTTTCGATTTTAATGGCCCGAAAACTTCAAAATTAGAATATTTATATAGATTCTATTGAAAAAATTTGGCAAAAGTCACTGGTACGAATCAATTTTCACTGGCCGTGGGCCACCGACCACTGCTAAAGTCGATGACTGCCCTTAGAATTAATGGATGTATAATGCAGGTCCACATGCATGTTAATTTATCATGCTCATTTGAAAATGAGATGTATCATTCAATTTAATTATGAAATACGTTAAGCGGGATGGAACAGGCTTCCGAAAATTTACGATGCAAGATTATCTGAATAAGCTGTTAATGATGGATGTTAGATTTTGAGTTCTTAAATCCTCATTTAGCTACATTTCTGTTATATCATGGTGCTCAGTTTTATTGATTGTGGAACCTCAAGTACATGTGATGATCAGAAACCACTGCTCTGTGACAGGTAACTGACAGACATTATCAGATAAAATTGTAACCCTTTCAATGTACATAGGCAAAAATCAATCTTACAAACTTCATTTATTGACTGTTTGTTTTATCTGAATTAATATCATAGGATTATATTTTAAATATCACAGAGTTTTAAGAATATTTTTGTTTTTTAGTCATGGTTAAATTTAGAGAAAAGAATATCAAAGCAAATGAAAAGTAAGATAATTAAGTTTTGTATTATGAGAAGAAAGTGTTTAACAATGATGGTCAACAGTTCACAAAGCAAACAACCAGCTCTCACCCTCAAACAATTGAACAAAAAACACCATGACATATGGCATTGGAAATCCAGGTCCTGGGTTGAGACACTCACAATACATTGGCATGGTTAAACCTTGCCCGTCAATCATAATGGGATTCCAACACCCCACCCTCTGATGATTGGATCTCCAACGACAGTACAGATAGAAACAATAAAAAAAAACTGCACAGATTCGCTTCCACTCAAAAAGAATGAATCAGTAATTATATTTATTATACCTCAGTTGTAATTTTCTATATAAAAATCAGCTCGATAGTTTTACTATTTTTCCAGGCTTATGTCGAGAAGTTTACTTCACCGGTCAATAGTTTCCAACTATTTGACCGACACTGTCACATTGTTTCGCGGAATTTTAATGCTGTGTACGGATTGGTTACTTGGCTTTACTATTACATTCGGAACTAATCTGCTTTCGTAAAATTCGAGAGACACTACAAGTGTGCAGATGTTTCGAATATGACAGGTGTCCCTCACAGATGATGATTTAGCCAGAGCAAATTTTACAATAAGTATCCTATACAAATTGTGTGTTGTTAATAATAATTAATTTGAGTCTTACAAATAACCGCTGTATTTATTTCTTCTTTTCGATAAGATGAACGAGAATTAAAATTTTTATTTTTGAACGAGAATTTAAATTTTTATTTAAACGAAGAGAAGTCACACACACATACACACCCATAGACGAGTTTTAATTTGTAAATAACAGGGATGCTTTATTTAGACATATTACATTAAATATAAGTCGTTGCCGTTCACTGGGTTCGAAAAATTGTAGATGTCTTAGATTGAGAGAGTTGTATGGAAAACCATCCAGAAATATTATTGTAACATTTTAATACATTATTTTACAATTATTTATTCATAAACAAATTTGTTGTTTGTAGGAGGGCTCATGTCTTATTTGTATTTGTTTGTGTATAGTGGTGTCCAACACATATTGTGTTGTGTTTTTGTTGTTTTTTTCTTCTTCGTCTTGTGTGACCTGCATTGTCAGTTTCTCTTTCGGTATAATAAAACACTTATTAACTAGATATTCGGGGAATAGTAAGTTTATTGACCCCTTGATACCAACTATTTCCCTTGGCTTCGCCTCGGGCAATAGTTGATATCTCTGGGTCAATAAACTTACTATTCCCCTCATACCCAGTCAATAAGTATAAATTATGTTTGAATAGTCTATTGCATAGCATTGTACCCTTGGTACATTTGTATCAGTCAGAGAATTGTCAAAATGTAAGTTCTTCTAGTTTTAATTTGTTTTTGTGTGGCAAATGTAGTCATGGAAAGAGCTAATAATCAATCATAATATTATCACTAGATTATTTCCTCTGTTGAAGCATACATTTCTCTTGAAGATTTGTTCAAAATACTTGGTAGGATTTTAAATTTGAACACATGTTTCTGTAGAATTTCTTTTTTTGAAAACCACATCGGTGGCATAATGGTTAGTGTGCTCGCCTCCCGTGCAGTAGGTCGTAGGTTCGAGCCCCGGTCGGGTCAAACCAAAGAATATAAAATTGTTATTTGTTGCTTCTCCGCTAAGCATGTAGCATTAAGGAGAAAGATCAAAGACTGGTTTGTTGGAATCAGGATAATGTGTCAGAGTGAGCCGACATGTCTCTCCACGGACTGCTGTTTCAGTGAGCTAGCACTATAAAAATCCAACGCAACGTGTTGGTCTAGTACAAAACAGACCTCATCATCATCTCATTGAAAATTAACTTGTTCTCGCCATGATATAGCTAACAAATTGCTGAATTGGTGTAAATACAACAATCACTCACTCACTCGAATACACTAGAAGTGCAATATGCCAGTAAATACACAAGATGCAGGGCTCTCACTACTTTCAAATTAGAGGGAGAAGTGGAAGAAAACAGAGAGAAGTGAGTAGACTTCTGGGAGAAGTTAATTGTGATTAATCAAAACATTGTTTCGTGACCCCTCTGAAGTTATCCATTGCCCAAATTTAGTAGGAAAGAAGCTTTATATTGTATCATTCACAAAGGTAATATTTTCCAAATGTTTTTTCATTTCAGATCATGCATGGCATTTTAATTTTGAAGTAAAGTTTTACCCAACTGATGTCCACCAGTTACATGAAGATTTAACCAGGTTTGTATATTACAAATAATACTCAGATGTTTGGCTACCATTTATTGACTCGCTTTAAAGTTGAATGTAAATCAAAACTACATGTACCTAGGTGAATACCATTTTGGGAAAATTAACAAATATAATTTTTAAAAAGTCTTGTCAGTATTAGTTTGGAGATTTTGTAGATGTTAGCTATGAGTTTATAGATGTATTGATATATTTATATTTTCCCAACATAATATATCATTGTAACTTTTGACCTAGTTAATTTTTAGCTCACCTTGTGTAAAGTATCCATGGATGATCGTTATAGGGTGCTGTTCACAGTAAATATTTCTGGTGTTAGATCAAAAATCTTAGGCAACTGCCATTATTGGATATGCATAGTTTAATGAAAGTCCTATGGAGAAAATCGGGGTCCTCGTGGCCATGGGATTTAAAACTACCTGTGCAATCAATGTCTATCACCACTAAAGTTGTGAGTTCGAATCCTGCTTGTGGCGAGGTGTACTTGATACAACATTATGTAATAAAGTTTATCAGTGATTTCAGACATTGGTGGTTTTCTTCGGGTACTACGGTTTCATCCACCAATAAAACTGACTGCAATGATATAGCTGAAATATTGTTGAAAGTGGCGTTAAACACCATACCTGTATAGAGAAAAGATTAAAAAAATCTTCTGCTTAGCTGATTTTCATGAACATGATAAATGATCCTATACTAATTATTAAATATAACTTCATTCTATATGTCAGTTGACATACAGTCTGAGGTGGGCTTTTGGGTTGAAATCCCAAAATTGTTTAGATAACAAGTTATATGATATATACATTGTACTATTATTTTCATAGATTAATTTATTGATTTAATTTTCAGCTTGTTTATATGTTTATAATTTGTTACATTTACACAATGTCTATTTTATACCATATTTTTCGTGTCATCTTTAACATTTATAATTTTGATTCCAGAATGAAAGAATTTAAGCAAAAATATGGTCTTGTATTACACAAAAAAATGACATGTCTGTAAGGCAACCCGTAAATCCTTTCATGCATGACAAACATTAGTGAAAATGGAAAACATTATTGAATTATCTCCCTTTTAAAAGTTTCTAAGATATTTAACCATTCTCTATCCAGAGTTGTCGTTCCTGCTACGCTAAACAACATCTCTGTCAATGCTCATTTTACAAGATTCTTGTAAAACTTAGAAACAGTATAAAAAATGTTCTTAAAATTGTTTTAATTATTGTAAATATCAATAAAGACAAAAAATAAATCACTCATTTCAAATAAATTCTCTCTTAAAAATGATTTTACCCCCCACTTCTTGGAGAACTATTTTGCAGAGGTAAAAATTAAAAAGTTAAAAACGATCACAAATCATTATTAAGAGAGAATTGATGTGAAATGAGTGATTTATTTTCATCTTTATTGATATTTACAATAATTAAAACAATTTGAAGTAGATTTTTTTACTGTTTCTAAATTTTACAAAAATCTTGTGTAATGAGCGTTGACAGAGATGTTGTGTAGGAATGACAACTCTGGATAGAGAATGATATATAACATTTAGAATAGACTACCTTTTCTACCATGAGATAAAAACAAATACAAAGGGAGATAACTTGCTAATGTTTCCCATTGATGCACACATCTATCTACTCTGAACAACAAAAACAAATAGTGTTTTCATAAATTTAAAGTACATGATTGACAGCACAGCTATGATGTTAGATACTTTTTGTTTAGAATGTATTGTATAAAAGATCACAAGTGTACTTATGTTTCATTTGTAACGATTGTAGTATCATGCAATAAGCAATGCAGCAAATGGTAAACAAACACAGTTACTTGAAAGATCAACAAGATCTGACATTTCATATTTTCTTTACAACTATCTTATTCTTTCTATGAATTGCTCAAACATGTTATTTTCATTCACGATTTGATCGAATGTGTAAATTTTTCAACATTTTCAGTTTATATAAGAACTAGCATTTTTTTATGGCTAGAAACCGAAAGAAAGAATTTTTTGATAACCGAATATTTTCTGTACAAGGGGTTCTTGTATTGTTTGTTCTATGATGATATCCATTATACTACTTATTATTTTGTGTTTTAATATCTAGGAAGTATATGACTGGAATGAGGTACCTGTATCCAAGATCAAATTTTCAAACAAGATTTCTACTAAAACCTTGTCAGATCTTATCATGTCTGCTTTATAAGCATATGAAATCTGATTTTTTATTTATTTTATTTACAGTGTATTTAAAAATGACAAAACACATGTGCATGCAGTTTGCTTTGGAATTGAAATATATACATAATAGTCCACCTTGTATAAGACCATACCTTCTGCAATAATAAGTGTCCTTATAAGAGGGGTGGTCTCTCATGAGGGGGACAATTTTCTCTAGATAAGTGCATCTTAAATCTGGCATGATAAGAGAGGTAGCCTTTGATGGGAGCCGGAGGAGCATATGATTAAATTAATTAATTTTGTTTCTGCCGTGTGTAATTAAAACCTATTCCATCTAGCCATGTGTTTTGTCATCTTTTCTAAATATTATGGTTGTATTAATAAGGAAAATGTTTATAAAAAAAAAAAATAGTTTTAACAGACGAAGATCAATTTACTGTTCAAAATTGATCTTAAAAAGGATATGGTACAATAATATTTTTATTAATCATGTAAATATTTTACTAATTTTTACTGAATTATGGGTTTAACTAGAAAAATATTCTTGAAATATAACCAAAAAAAACTTGATTTAAGGAAGGTATCAAATACTAACAGTATAAAAGACATTAAAGTACCAATGTATGTAAACAGAGAATGTAAAAGAGGAAGTCATATTTTTAGTCAAAAGGAGTGTGTTTTTGTTTATTTTTTATTCAGAAAATATATCAATTATATTAATAATAGTCACTGATTGCAGGGATATACACTAACTTTTGAACCATGGTCGCCACCTGGTCTCCTAACTTTCATTTTCAAGGAGCCCAACAAATAATTTAGGCGCCCAGCTTTTTTTCAGGTAGATTACAGATATGGTAAATCAGATATTTTAACAATATCTCCATTTTGACAAGTCAATTTTGACTTGTTTTTGGATTCTGTTGTTTTTTTTT
>MJUT01010587.1:21031-33219 GCA_002080005.1 Gigantidas platifrons | reverse complement strand
CGCTGATTTCGATATACCATTACCAAAATAAGTAAAATAAAAATCGGAAACCAGTTGCAATTTTGGTACGTCTAAAAACCGGTGCGGGAATTAATAATTCTTGACATCGCTCCCAAAATTTTCAGTCGTCACCTGGGCGAGAAGTAATCGAGTTTTCACTCGCCCAATACAATTTTAAGTCGCCTTGGGCGACTGGGCGACTGTTAATGTAGATCCCTGGATTGCATTGGTAGATATATATACTACTATTGTATAGTCATGGCAACCTATAAGTTATATAAATAATAATTATATTCCAAACTAAAGATCTCTACATGTAAAAATAATTGGAAGCTGTTAATAATTGATTGATAAATGTATATCAATTTTATAGCAAAAATTTTAGAATTTTTTGTTGATTTCAATGACATTTGGATGTATATTAATTGTGTTTCTCTTCTTCATTATCTATGTTAAGCCTACCATGTAAGATACTAGTATTCCAAACTACTCTCAAAATTGCTAACTTTTGACCATCCTTAAACATATGAAATACATTGGTTTACTGGTACCTGATATGCACTGTATTAAGAATCACATGATGATTTTGAAAAAAATATATACATTATTAAAATGACAAAAAGATGCCTGTTTTGATTCAAAAAATTTGGCTCTCGTCATTTCAAAGTTACATATATCCAAATTATTTATAAAATGTGGCAAAGTGTAAAATAGATTTTTTAAGTATCCTTAGATGAATTCTCGTAAAATTGTTTTCCCAAATATTAACCCTTGCCATGATTTAGCTGAAATATTGCTATTGTTGGCATTAAACACCAATCAAATAATAAATCCTTTATTAACAAACATTAACATTATTAGTTACACAGTGTGTAGTTGACCTAATACAGTATATACGCGGTCAGTAAATTCCATATGGGGCGAGAGCGAAGAGCGAAGCTCGAGCCCCATATGGAATTTACTGACCGCGTATATACCGTATTAGGTCAACTACACACTGTGTAACGAATATATCTTACTGATTACCTTTGAAAGAGGGATTTAGAAGTAACTGCATCAAAACTAATAAATATGTATTTTTTGTGTTGTGTGTAAGTGATCAGGTGAAGTGATCCATATGTGACATCATCTTTGTTTTGAAAGAAAAAGGGGAGATAACTCTACTACTAACCGTGTATTAAAAACTACTGACCGTGTATTGAATATACACGGTTTCCACATGTTCACTTTAAACCAATGATATTCCTAGAAGTTTGTAAGAAGTAAGATATTAGGTAAGATATATTCGTTACACAGTGTGTTAGTGACCTAATACGATATATACGGGGTCAGTAAATTAAATATGGGTCTCGAGCTACGCTCTCGCCCCATATGGAATTTACTGACCCCGTATATATCGTATTAGGTCACTAACACACTGTGTAACTAATAATACATGACAGGTGGCATTATTTGCAGGAAAAATATTTTTACTTATCGGTACATACAAAATATTACCATAGTACCTTTTTTTATAATTATTTTGGGAAAATAATACACTTTTTTGGTCATTGACATTTCTTTAAGATGTTTCTGTAGTTTTAAAAGCATGTACAATTTACTATATCATTATAGCATATCAATTTCTAAATCACTCTACTTGAGTGTAAATGATCAGCACTTGACACAAATCTCTTAATTATAATACCTTCTTCTTAAAGCAATAATCATCTGATTTTATTAAGCATGGTTTAAATCTGATAAATAATGTAGGGACATATGATGCTAAATAAATAAGACAGTTCTGTGATAATTAAGCAAAAAATGTGAAATGAGAATTAATTTTTTTAAGATTGTTGTTACATACTACTGAATTACTGATGTATGTAGATGTTTTAGAATTTGTACTTCACATGAATACAAACATTACAATTGTCCATTTGATCATAATTTCTTATATTTTCTAGTGTTTGTAGTATTTACATTGTTTTTATTAAGTAGTTAATTGAGTTTTTCATATATTTGATGTGTAGAATTAGTTTGTAGGGTACAGTCCATATTATGTATAGACTAATCATAGTGAGATATTCTTTCATAATGTGTATGAAATTTTAATATTTTTTATTATTTCATTATTTTAATTTTATAGGTATCAGCTGTGTCTACAAATAAGAAGAGATATTGTCAGTGAAAAGTAAGTACATGAATTAATATTCCATCGATTCATAATTCAAGGGTGTGGAAATTTTATGTCATAGTTTCACATTTCTTTCCAAATTTTTCCAGATAGATACTGCATGTCTTCCCAAATTCTTAACTACAAGTGATTGAACAAACTTCCATGGTTGTGTGAAAATATTGTTAAAATGATGATCTTATTGAAAGCTAAAATTGTCTGGGACAAGTGCAAAATTTGATGTTTTCAAGCAAATTATAATGGTTGAAAGTGGTGCTAAACACCCATAGTTCTAATCTTCTTCAGAAAAGTAATTAAAGTAAAACTTTTCTAAGCCAAACCTCCTTGGATCAGCTGTTGGAAGTAGACAGGTGTTCTGTTTATCTAGTTTTAATTGAGAAAGATTTCCCACATCAGGACTTCTGAAGTTTAGAGGTCGGTTTATAGAGAATTCTGTTTTATTTACCATTTGTTTCAGATTGCCATGTTCATTTGTGACATTAAGTTTGTTAGGTTCCTATACTGTTAATTTAGAACTACAAATGTACATAGGTGACTGGGTTTAGACAGGTTTCTCCGTATCTTTATGATGTATTATTTTCATACTGCCATGTTCCTTTGTGACCTACAGTGTGTTGAGTTTAGACAGATTTCACTATCTTTTTGATGTATTATTTTCAGACTGCCATGTTCCTTTGTAACCTACAGTTTGTTAGGTTCCTACACAGTGCAATCAGAACTAGGTGACTGGGAGATGGAGGAGTTTGGTCCAGGTATAGATTACATCAAAGACATGAGATTTGCTCCTTCTCAAGATAGAGATTTGTTAAAGAAAATTGTAGAACTGCACAAAACACACAAGTAAGTTTAGATACCAAGGCAAAATAGAAAACAAGGGTCATGAACCAAGTTTAATATAATTGTTTTATTCTGTAGAAGCCTTAGAAGATTTTCATATTGTTACAGCAATTTGATGAGACCATTTTTAAAAAAAGGTTTTTCCTTTTTCAATTAGATTCAAGCACAAATTCTCCTACATTGTAATTGTGAATTTCAAAGTACATTTGTATCTCAAAAATTGAAAGAATAAGGAGGGAATTTAACATTTGTTTTCGAGTCAAAAATAACCTTTAATTGTATTATGATTCTATTTTATACTTGTACCCTCAACAAATTTCTGAAACATGTATATTTATGTGATCACATTACTATATTTTAACAGAGGTCAGACTCCAGAAGAAGCAGAACTCCATTTTTTAGATAATGCCAAGAAGTTGGCTCTGTATGGTGTTGATCTCCATGATGCAAAGGTATATTTTTAACTGTATTTGTGAAAGGTATAGAAATAGTAAGATATTTTAACCAGATTTAATTTGAAGAAAAAAACAAATCAGTACTGGGCTGAATGTAATACATTGTATTATTATTTGTGGTGTGTTTAGTTTTGCTATATTCGATATCAGAAAGAAACTGAAAGGCTTAACCCTTGAATGAATTTGAATTTTGGTGTTTAATGCCACTTTCAACAATATTTCAGTTATATCATGGCGACCAGTTTTAGTGGTGGAGGAAGCCGGAGAGAACCACTGACCATGGGCAAGCAACTGGTAAACTTTATCACTTGCGGCTGCGAGTCAAGTGCACCCTTTTTTGTAATTTACAAATCCGGGCGCCAACCCACACCATATTGGTGATAGGCTTGTATGAGCTGTTAGATCCAGCGACCTACCTCATTGAGCCACCTGGGCCCCCTCTTTTACCCTCGAAAAACTGCAAATGTGAATCTATATACCAAAATTAAATACCAATCAATTTTAATTTTAAACAAATTTCATTGTCCTGTATATGTAATGGACAACTGATATGAAATTGAAGTCACTTCTCTCTCTAATTTGAAAGTAGTGAGAGCCTGCATACTCATGTACATACAAAATCCTTAGTGAATTTAAGATCAAAGTTGACAGTCCCTAAGCTTTATAAACTGTCTGACATTTTTTTTTATATTTCAGGATGGAGAAGGTGTTGATATACAGATAGGTGTTTGTGCTGGTGGTATTATGATCTACAAAGATAAATTACAAATTAGCAGATTTGTATGGCCGAAGGTTGTCAAGATGTCATATCGGAGGAATAAATTTTATATTAAATTGAGACCCGGCGAGGTAGGTGAATGGGATAGTGGTCTAAGACAATATATAGTTTACATAGAATGCAATTCTGTCACTAATAAGGAATAGGTTTACGGTCATATAAATTTCAGAGTAAACAGTTCTTGACTTTTATTCTAAGTGGCAAAGTTGATCAGCAGATACATTCTCATGCTCTTTTGGTATTCTATGAGTATTCCAGCTTCCTATATACTACACACTATGTTTATTGTGACAATGATTTGATTTTCCTCAGCTCATGCTAAATTTAATGCCTGTCATCATTATAGTTTTGAATTTTTTTCATACCTGCCCGGGTGATGTGTACTGAATACAACACCCCNNNNCCCCAACTTTATTTCTTCAAAACAGTGAAAAAATTGTATCGTATCCTTCAGATGTTGTCAAAACTATGAAAAATATTGCATATCCTGTCACTGAGTACCTGTGATCATGATCACACAATAACAGTTGTGTCTTCATTATAAAGTATAATCAGTGGTTTAGATAAAGTGTGAGGCGAATTCTACCCAAGTCTAATAGTATTGTTACTTTTTCACAAATGAATACTATATCTAGATCAGTTTACTCAAAGTATGAGATTCATAGTCATCAGAAAAAAATTATTAATAATTATTAATATATTCATTTTGAGGTTTAAAAGGAAATTGTGTTTCGTTAAAAAAAAATACACTAAAAACAAAATTACAAGTAATAATCTGGCATTATATTTTATAATTACTAAAAGTTAGGACTGTATGTCATATTTACTTGCCATTGATCACGCTGTCTCTACTGTATATTTTTGTGCAACTGTTCAGTTAAAGTTGTAAAAGTGGAATAGATTAAACAAAAATGTTTGTTGTTTTATGCAGTGTAAAGCTCTTTTAAAACATATATTTGGTTCTTTCTACATGAATATAACAAATTTTTTCAGTTTGAAGACTTTCAAAGTATGATTGCATTTAAACTATTGTCCATTAGACATGCTAAACGAATATGGAAAATTTCTGTGGAACATCACTCTTTCTTCAGGTAAGTTCAAGAATATAGAAACAAGCTGTTGTTTTAGTATTATTTTTTTCCTGGGTACAAAATGCTTTATCAAAATGTTCCTGTATCTACATATTATTAAATGGAATGTGTAACACACAGTTGACAGTACATATTATTAAATGGAATGTTTAACACACAGTTGACAGTACATATTATTAAATGGAATGTTTAACACACAGTTGACAGTACATATTATTAAATGGAATGTGTAACACACAGTTGACAGTACATATTAGAAATTTTAGACTGCATTGGTGAGGTAACAGTTAGCATGCTCGTGTCAAGTGTGGTAGATTGTGGGTTTGAGTCCCTGGTGGGTCAATCCAAAGACTGTAAAATTGGTATTTGTTGCTTCTCAACTTAGCACACAGCATTTAGGAAAAAGAGCAAAGACTGGTTGGTTCAGAATCAGGATAATGTGTCCGAGTGGGGTGACTTGTCTATCCACGGACTGTTGTTTCAGTGAGCTGGCAGTATAAAATCCAACTAAACGTGTTGGTCTAGAAAATTGTGCTGAGGTGGTCTTTGGGTCATCCTTTTTTTTTAATTGTGTCATTACTAAAAATAGAATTTCTTTAAATGGCAAAAATAGATTTATTTTCAGTAAAAATTTGAATTCAACTTGTTTAACATATGTTCCAGCATTTGCTATGAAATTTGTAGGTCATATTGAATACCATGTGAGCGATTACAGGCTCCTGGGGCCCTCTGATCTTCCATGATAGTGGAATATTGAATGCTCAAACTTTAATGGTGGTAGGATCTTATTGATTTGGTAGATGTTAATACAACTGTCATATGATCATAGCTACGTTAGCCTCAATATTGTAATGGAGAAGTTTATTTTGATAAAGAATTGTTTATGAAAAAATTAATGGAAAGAATTTTTCTTGATGGAGGTGTCTAATTAATTTGTAGAATATATTTTATATTTTTAATGGATTTCAGGTTTAAAGAAGCAGAAATGCCCAGAAAAAGAGGATTATTAAAACTTGGGTCAAAGTTCAGATATTCTGGACGTACACTGTATCAATCAAAGATGGTAGTATCAGCTGTTGATAGACCAATGCCAAACTTTGACAGAATACACAGTAAAAGAGCAACTTATGGTGGTAGACCAAATAAAAGACCCGTTGATGGTATTTATTGATCAGCTAAATCCTTTGTATTTCATATTTTAATTTTCCATTTTATTCTGAATGACAAATGCCACACAAGTCAGTCTTCACGAAAAACTTTTTGACCCACAAGCCATTCGGACTTCTTAAGTTGTAGAATTCAGGAGTCCGAATGCAAATTTACTGGCCCGAATAATAACAAAAATAATTTCACATTTTTATTATTACTAATTGTCTATTCTCTCACAAAATTATCAAGCTTTTCTTGCAGTGGTTGCTTTCAACCAAGGGATATCAATTTACCATTTATCGTTTTAGTAATGCAAATTAACTATATATATATTTTTCTGAACATTGTTGGTTAAAACAAGTCTGCTTTAAAGTATAAACATTTTGTAGAATTAATTTTTTTATACATGTAAATAAAGCAAAGTATTTTATTTAAATTCACAGACAATTTCAGATATAAAAATTTCAGTAGATCTTTTCAACCTTTTTTTGTAATAAGGAAAAAGCTTGTAATATTTGTCCATTTCAAAGATTTCATCAATATTTCTCAAAAGCCTAAATCAAGTCATCTATCGTATTTTGCGCAAAGTCTAAATTTGGTGGTAAATTGATATCCGATAATTTTTACGTGTCCGGTCCGGAGTGATTCTTGTATATATATATATTTCAAATATTGATTTTTTACGTTCTTTAAAGTGTTTCTGAGATTACGACTTTAATTTTCGTCAATGTCCTTGAACTTCATCATAGCATGGAACAACGATAAATAATACAATAAAAGTTTTGATCTGCCGTTTCACTTTAGTTTTAATCAAAATAAATTATGGACAAATTGGAGACCAAAAGAGCTCTTTTATACAACAAACCCAGTATTTTAGACAGTCGGTCCGGTGGAAACCAATGATTTGACACACAAGCCCATTGGTCTTCTCACTTGTGATATTTTAGAAGTCCGCGGCCGATTTTACTGGCCAGGACCGTCGGGCTTGTGGCTAAGTTCGAAGACTGCATAAGTTTAGTATTTTTGTTATCGTTGTTTTTCTAACTGGTTTAACCCTGCCTCATTTTTGTGCATGTCCCAAACGAAGACCTGAACTTTCAAAGGTCATATGTTGTGGTCTTTTCTGAGTTCAATGAGTTGAAGTAAGAGGTGATTGTTGGTTTTGTTGATATTAGTGGCAAGTTGCCAACCACTTTGGTGTTGTAATGGTAGTGTTATTGTCTCCAGACCAGAATATTGTTCGTTTGATCTGAAGCTACAGACAATGGACAAAAGTATTCGCACGCTTCCAATTTTCCCTATATATTTCATGTAGAACAACAATTTTTTAGAAGCTTATCCTGAAGTCAATTCACACCCGATTTTGATAATTTTTATATCAATAAAAACATAATTTTATGTAGTTTTACTGTATAATTTCAAAATCATTTTCTATGATAAACATTTTGAGAATATACAAGCTCAACACACAACTGAATTAATTTCTTTCGAAATACAATGCTTTGATAGTACCTTTGTACACAAATTATTTAAGTCTGTGTTTAAATCATCGCGACTTGAAAAACATGCTTCAAACCGTTATTTCAAAATTACTACTATAAACTACACATCTTTCTGCTTTCGTTGATAAAATAATAATTAAAATCGGACGTGAATTGATTTCAAGATAATATTTTGAAAAACTGTAGTTTTCTATGAAATATATAGGGTAAATTGGAAGCGTGCGAATACTTTTGTCCATTGTCTGTAGGTCAAACCAACGACTTTGAAATTGGTATATACTACTTGTCTGCTAAGAACACATCATTGAAGAGCTAAACAGGTCGACTCAGAGTCAGTATAATGTTGTATCTGGATAGAGGGACATCTCCACTAACACTATAAAATCTGGCCCAAAAGGCTATAAAACTGGTATTGTCTGCTTCTCAAATCAGTACACAGCTTTAAGAGAGAATCAGGATAATGTGTCCCAATGGAGTATCATGTCTACCCAAGGACTGTTGTTTCAGTGAGTTAGTACTATAAGGATCCGAGTAAGCATGTTGGTCTAGTAAAAAGCAGACAGTGGCATCATAATTTCATTCAATTACAGTCAAACCTGCCTTAACGGTCACCTGAAATATCCTCCCGACCGTTTTCGCTATTTAATATAACTGAATTAAGCGGTCACCTGCTTTACATGGTCAACGGACATCGAAATCGGGACAGCGGATACCCTTTTACTTTGTTAAACGGTCATGTGGCCAAATATTCAAATCCATTCAAATTAGGTTCATTATGTCAAAATTATAAATTAAATCAATTAACAAACCTGTCCAGGTGTCAACAGCATGGCCTCTGGTGTTTACCACGTCAGGTGATATTTATTTTGATAACTGTTAATTATCATTTGTAAAGAAAACAATTGGATTTCTTAATTGGAACCTTGAAGTCATAATCATGAATGAAATATCATTTAATGATAAATTTGAAAGCATTTGATGTCGTGACAACAGAGTACATTGTAGAGAAAACTCCGAATTGAAGCCATTCAACAGTCTGTTGTGTACATCGATATCACTAATAAATTTTATGAAACATTATTAATTTAAAATCGCTGAACCCTCTCTTAATAACATTCCAACATCTTGTCAAATTGCCGATAAGCTTTTACAACAGAATAGATGTTTTTTTTTTATTAGTGTTCAATTACGTGGTATTTGTAGATTTACATGAAATATCGTTTTGTTGACAGTTTCGTAAATTTTAAATACACAATTGTGTATTGCCGTATTATGTAAATGTACATGTTCATGATGTACATTTTGTGTATAATCAAATGCAGGTTTCTTTTCTCTCTCGAAGTTTCCTGACAATTATTGAATCTATAATTGGTAAAATTCAGATAATAACACCTCATCAGAGAATGTTTTTATTTATATTAAAAAATCAATACTCACGCACGTGTTGAAAATACGTACACAATACATACAAATGATTATCAAAATATTGTAAATAACTGACATTAAAAAGAATTGGCTAACGTTCCTAAAATCTCAAACCTTGATTAAGGGGTCACCTGTGTTACACGGCCAATTTCGGACCTTCCCTTGGGTGGCCACTTAAAACAGGTTTGACTGTACTTAAATATCTGTAAAAACTTTTTTTTTATATTTACACAGTTTTAGCTACAGTTTGGTATTGAGAGCTATTCATTTACAGAAAAAAAATTGAAACTGAACAATGTTTTATAGAATCAAATGTTGGAGATCAAAGTGTGATGTAAAATAAAATTATTTAAAAAAAAAGGTGTATTGATACTTCAACACACAGGTTAAAAAATATTATTTTTAGTGCATGCAGACACACTTGATTAAATTTAGACAGATTATAGAATTATATTTGTTGGATTATTACCAATATGAATAGTGCAATTTATACTCAAATGTACATTTTGTTTCAGATTATTACAGCAGACCTATAAGAGAACCAAGAACACCACCCAGCAAACCTCCTAAGCCTCCAAAACCAGAGGTGCCACAAGAACATTATATAGATCGTCACCCTGAAGATAATGTGCCACATTTCGACAGAAATCAACCAGATCATGAAGAATACGAAGATGAGGATCCAATAGAAACGAAACATCGCATGGAAAAAATGCATGCAGTCCCTACACCTCTAGCATTAATCACCCAGAATAAAGATAAAGATAAAGACCAAAAGGAAAATAATAATGGGCAGCCACAGAACATGGAGAGCGGAGACGAACACACTCCAGAGCCACGGCGAGTGAATAGACGTGATGATTACAGGCCAGATTCTGAAGATGAAATGGTACGTAAACGCATAATTGGTAGAAGGGATAGATATGGGAAGGGGAGACAACCTATATATGGTTTTGGTACTAACCAAAAACCCATCCAACATGCACTAACCTTGTCAGATAATCATATGTCAAAGTCTTTAAATTCAAATTTACCAACAAGAAAAAACGTGTCATTTAGAGAAGATTTGAAAGATACAGAATTAGCTGCTCGTAAGAGGCTTCGCCAAAAGGTTAGATCACAGAGTAAGCACAAGTCAGCAAGTTTACATAACCCAAGGGAATCGTCAAATTTTAAGGATGCATCAAAAAACCATGCAAAGAATATGGAATTGCCTACTAAAAGAAATATATCAAAGTTATCTCCCTTGCTTAATGTTCGGAGTTCACAGCCTATCGTCAAGGATTTTGATGAATGTTTTTCAAGAGAGGAAATAAAATCTAGATCAAATTCTTCAGATTCTATATTTAATAAACAGGAGAAAAGTGGAAGTGCAGATACATTTGTAAAAACTGGAAAATTAAATTCACAATCTGCTCATAATCTAGGATATAGGTCAAACAGACATTCTACTGCTTATGAATATTCTAGTCAGTCTGACAGTTGTGAAAGCTTGAAAATTAACAATAAGGAATCTGTGCCAGGAAAATCTATAACTCTAACAAACTCTGGATACAATTCTTTTAGAGAAGGTGTACAAAAAAATATCAGAAGACAATCATCAACAAATAGTTTAAAAAATGTAGAAAAGAAATCATTCAGTGCTTCAAATTCTTTAATTGAAAATAATCCTGCCATCACTATGGAAGAAGATGTATTTGATTCTTGTCAAAATGAAGCTATTTTATTGGAAAAGTACATGATAATGAAACGAGAAAATCAAAGGAATTTGTCCACTTCTGATAACGGTGAAACAAATTCCAGTTGTGATATACTAGACCTTAGCTTCTCAGAAGATCTAAGTCTTTTGAACTCCAGCATAACATCATATGGATCAATTAATTCTCATGGAAGAAAAACAAGAATAAAAACTAATGGATCTTTTAACAGAAGTTCAAAGATGGAAAAATGTTCTGAAGATCTTACTTCTTGTCTTGAAAAATCATGGCCATTAACTTCTAACCTTGATAAACACAATGAAGATTTCAGTTCTAGGTTAGCAAGATCTGAACTGGATCTTAATGACAGAGGTTCATCACAGGGAACCAGAACGAGAAATTCACAGTCAAGTTCATTGGAAAGAATTAAAATTAGAACTTCATTTAGAACTTCTACTAGTGCTCAAAATATTGAAAAGTACAACACTGGCTCACAAAACAAAACCCAGCAAGAAAAACTGGATACTGCAAAGAAAACTGATGTTATTTATAAAAGTGTATCTTCAAATTCACATGAACCAACATTTGAGTTAGAAAGGTATTCCAGAGAACCACAAACAAAGTTTAAGTCCGAAAATTACGAATTAGAACCTAGACGAACAGGAAGAACAAAATCATGGCCAGATAAGATTTTATCTGATTCCAGGAATAAACAAAACCTCTTAAGAAATAGCCTACAAAATGATGTTCATATAGGATTAGATATTGACATGAATGATTCAGGCATATGTGAAAGTAATTTAGATTCTGTTAGAAATCAAAGCAACATGATGCAACAAACTGGAAGTCTGAAACAAGACACAAGTACAAATACTGCACGTACAATAAAGATGAGAACAAACGTAGAAAATTATGACAATGATTTATATAACAGAAATGAAAATAAAATGGCAGACGACAGTAATAATGCATGTCAAATAACTGTTTTAGAAAAGAAGCCTCAGAATGTCAGAACAAGATTAAATGAAGCAAAGTACACAAATTCTGAGCAGCATGGAGTTTCAGAAAGTTACATTGA
>MJUT01010587.1:552-20947 GCA_002080005.1 Gigantidas platifrons | reverse complement strand
GCAGCATGGAGTTTCAGAAAGTTACATTGATGATAATACACATAGTTCTGGAGCTTGTTCAAATTCTTTTCAAACAAGACATGGCAGGGTTGAAGTACCGTCTCATGGTGGCAGACCATTAGAACAGAATTACAAAAAAGTAGAAAGTTCTGGGCTATCATCATCCTTATCAGAAACAGCAGAATCAGAGCAAGTGAAGAAATCAGATCACTTGACTGCGAGTAGTGCCAGAAATGGATCTGGCCAAGGTATCAAACCAAGAAAATCATCGTCAAAACCTCAAAGTAAGACCACAGTCAATGCAGACCCTCCACTCCAACAACTTCCTAGAAATAGTATAGCAAGAACTCCCAGCTTCAGATTACATTTAAATAGAGATGTACAAAGACAATATATACCTGAAGATGTTCATATTATTACACAGTTCATAATAACTTTAGTCATTTGTGCAATTTCCTTTTTATATTTGTTTTACGAACTTGCATAATTTTATTTTCCTGTTTTGTTTTTGTTTTTAGCTGTGGACAATCTTTTCTCTATATTAACTCAAGTCTGCAAATATCAAAATTTAAATCAAATCAAGTTAGGCCATGCAAAGTTAATTTCTTGGTTCTCAGGCCCGCCCGCATGTGGAAATTCGTCGCCGCATTGCCGATTTTTTTGCAACAATAGTAAAAAAAAAAATTTAAATGCGGTAGCGCTGTCCGTACGGAAAAAACAACCGCATCCGTTTTTCTCTTATATCGCGTGGTCGGTGAAACGCTTTAAAACGCATCATGCTTAAATGAGATTTAAAGCATCGTTATGACAATGTATAAATAAAAAACATGTTTCCGTTTGACATTTAGACAAAAGATTTATACATTGCCATATTTTTCACAAAAAAAAAGAAGAAAAAATGCCTCCCGCATCACTTTTTACAGCAGTAAAAGGATAAAAAAAAATGCCGCCCTCCCTCATCAATTTTGACAAAAAAGGGCCTGAGAACCAAGTAATTAACTTTGCATGGCCTTATATATATTTTTTTTTTTTTTATCAAAAGTAAGATCGGGTCCAGCAACAAAGTATTTAGATATACTAGTATCATTACTTAATGACAGCATTAGTTGCAAATGTGGGACAAATAAGAGTGTCCAATTTTGTTATTATTTTGAACTCGATATAGTTGTTTTTCTTTAATAGCTCAAGGTAAAGATTTATTCTGTTCATAGTAGCTGTTAGCTTATTTTTTTTCCTGGATAACATGAATATTGATTGTGATAACTTTGATGTTTAACTGTATATAAAATCATCGGTCCCTGGTCCCTAAGGTTGACAGTAGTAATAAAAGTTCAAAGATGTACAATAATCAAATGCATTTATAAGAGGAAATACGAAACCGTCTAGTCACTAACAGCTATTGCAAATGTATAAAAAAAAAAAAAAAATCATGCACGAAGTCAAGTCCATGGAAGTATTGTGTAGTGGAGACCTCAACTGCATTTTACATTTTATATTGTTTTTTGAAGATGGAACACAGAAATGTATAATTAATATTAACTAGTGCATTTGAAAAATGAATGTTATGGTCAAGGGAATAATCAACATTTTATATGACTGTAAATTGACATATTTTCATACCATATGTCTCCACATCAGCGATTCTACTGACTAACCCTGCATCAGGCATTGGTTCACAATAACAAAACTTGTTAAATGTTAAAAATTGTGAGCCACTTCCTGGTAGTTGAGTATCAGTAGAATCATTGAAGTGGATACCTAGGTATACCTCATGTTTTTGTATTTGTATTGTATTATAGTGGATCATTATACAATATGTGATATATTTAATTTTTGCTTTATTTTAATGCCAAAGTTTATTTATTATGATATGAGTCATGTGATTTTTTATTTGCAATAGTCCATTTGCAAGTTCCAGTTTTGATTCTGTAATTGAACATTTCTAGTGAGAGTTGTTTCCCTTGACACATTTTTGATGAGATAAACTGAATCACTACTGGCCATGCAGAAAGTTGAACATCATCTGTCAATGTTTCAACCCATTTATACTGAAACTGAAAATAACTGTTGATTGCAAAGGTTATAACATAATGGAAGATTATATGTACTTAAAACTAGGCTTGACTTTAACTTTGTTACCAACTTGTCCATTCTGACAAGTAGCCTGAAGTTTTTATTGGCCGAAACCAGGAAATACTTGTCCAAATTTTTGTAGATATACAAATGTAGTCCATTTGACTTCTACAGAAAAAAAATCTTAAAAATCCAGTTTTCAAATCAACAATTTTATTTCTAGATGTATATTAATATATGATATATACGAACTCTGACAATTAGTTTCAAAAATTTTGGTCAATTATTAAAAAAGTTATCCAAAATCTGGCTGGAGTGAGTACAAATAACAGACTGTACCATGTGACATAGGACATTTAAATATTAATGGACATCAATAACAATTGACAATAATCTTAATGGTCAGTTGATGAGTAGCCTTTTAATATTTAAATATCCTATGTCACATGGTGTAATGAAATATACATTGAAAGCACATGTCTGTTATTTTGTTTTGATGGTTGGGCTCTTACACTATTTGTACTCACTCCATGCAAATTTTTATACTTCAGAAAATATAATTAACATAGAGACCTAATGGGTAACTTTTTTAATAATGGACCAAAATATTTGAAATTAATTGTCAGAGTTCGTATATATCATATATTAATATACATCTAGAATAAAAATTGTTGATTTGAAAACTGGATTTTTAAGATTTTTTTTCTGTAGGTTTTATAGAAATCAAACGGACTATAGTGATTATTTTTTTAAAAACCACTGATTGGTCAATAAAAATATCCTATTCTATATTTGAATAGGGAAATCCACTATGTCTTTGATGTAAATCTTTAACAACAAAATGTATATAAGGACAACTTGCTACCAATGAATTTTATAGCATATTGTAAATTTTCGGGTTTTTATTTATTTTGTTCACTTGTCCCATCAGACAAGGAACATACATCATTCACTAGCCAGAACCAAACTTTTACTTGTCTCGAGCTACCAGACTACCAATAATGTCAAGCCCCGTAACAGATTTGAAACATTTACAAACTACATACAGTAGGTACACAAAAAATGTGCTCTTTCCTTTTACTCTTCATTGCCGATAAAATATTTTGTCCTCCAAACGGAAATTACGAAATATCACTTATTACAAAGTCAGTTTAGGAGTTGGTAAATAGACTATTATTGTGGTTTGTTTTGTTATGAAATGCAATATAAATTTATATGTTCCTGAAAATATGGATGTGTATATATGGTCTAGCTTATAATTAGACAAACAATAGATTTTGGTTATTCCTTTTCTTTTCATGCATGTATTATTACAAATTTCCAAACAAATCATTCCCAGTCCCTTTTCAGACTTCGTAAATGCTATGTTCTGTATGTGCAAATTTTCATGTTTAGACAATTAATCTTTTATTTTTTGGTGGAACTAGTGGTTTTTCATATTTGGTAGCATGCACATATTTTTATGATTTTTTAAAAGAAATAGTCCCTACTTCTTAAATGCTCTATAAGCTTGTGTAGGCACCCAGTCTTTTATCTTTTAATGGAACCAGTTCATATTCTGTTTGATGTCTTAGTATAATATAACCATACACATATAGGATTTCTAAACTGACCAGCTCCATGGGAGTTAACATCAATGTGACAGTCTGGTTGATAGTAATGAATAGGTGGGCGAATTTGTTAGCACAACACTGTGTGCAGTCATTTTTTATAATCGACAAAATGTAAGAGTGGAATATATAAAATACAATATATCAACTTCTTCTCTAACATTTATAAACAAGCAAAATCTCCACCAGTCATATTTCTGTAAAATGGAGACTTTTAATTATGGTTAAATTATTGAAAAACAAGTAAAGCTTTGAAAATAAAGTACAGTTCAATATTTTATTAACATCTCATCTTATGCAAGTAATTAACAATTATGAAAAATGTGTCAAGATTTTACAAAAATCAATGAATTGTTGTGATATCTTTTATTAGGTTATGTGTCAATATCTTTTATTAGGTTATTTGTCAGAATTAATCGATTTATTTTATTTATATCCTTGTCAAAATTATTGTTTTAGATATTGCAGTTGTAATGTTGATGATAAAACATTTTTTTACTTATCATTGTATATATTTTTAGTTAAATTTATTTTTATTGTTAACCTAATGTTGTTATAATGAAACATAATTAAATTTTGTTTTAGCTGTTAATCCTTTGTAGATAATTTATTTTTATTGATTTTATATTAAACCAGTTAAATCCATTTGTCAAAATACCAGTATTTACAATTAATTCCACAAATTTTACAATGATTTTTTTTTATCACAGATTAAATTGTGAAGGCCTTGCAAATGAATTGTTTTTAGTTTTCCTATTAGTGTAAGGCAGGTTAGCCTAATAATTTTTTTAAATAATTGTAATGTTATTATGTATAATCCAAATTTCCTCTTATATAAATATATTAGTCCCTATTGAAATTAATATTAGTGTGCAATAATTGTTATTGATTTACTTATCCAAAGTCCAGAGTTTTTGCTCTAGTGTAGTGCTTGTGTTCGACTTTTCATTTTTTTATGTTCTCTGAAAGCACAGCCAATTTTGGCCAAACATTGATGAATTGCTTCATTGGTGGTCCGCTTTCCTACATGTCACTAACATCGTTATCCTTCATCCAAAATGTCCATTGTTAAGAAAGAAAAAAAAAGAGAAAAAAAAGCAAAGTTCTTAAAATATCAGAAATATATAGATTTTCAGACTGTATTGACTGAAATTTAAACTGTACATACATAATAAAAACATGTTTAGTGTGTATTTTTCTTGTTTTCAACAAAATATTGTTAATTGAATATTAGGCTTATTTTAACAAAATTCATATAAAAATACCTCCACTGAAACCTTGGACCAAAGTTAATTTTTGTTTTTTGATTTTAATACTCATTTCTCTATTCCCTCCTTAAAAAGTGGTTTCCATTAGTAACAATAAAAATATTTTCAATTGTGAAAGTATCCAAAAAAACATCGAAGACAAAATAAACTGAAATTAGTAATGTTATATTTTTATTGCTCATTGGTAATTAGGTGTGTGACATAGCTCAAGTGAGCCTCTAGTTTTGATTAAATGTAAATTTTATTTTGCCTAAATATAGAAATATCTTGAATATTTATATAGAAACCTATTTTCTGAATTGTTTCACATTGTTAAAATCAGTAAATTTGGTGTGTAATATTTTATGGTATACTCCAAACAGTAATTTGAAATACAGTTTCCTTGGCTCAACTTTTGTGTTCGAAATAGACATGTGTTCAGTTCACCCAGGTTAAATTTACAAAGATTTCCTGCATTTGGGTCCTTATTAAAAGTTTTGTTTATACAGGATTCTGGTTTATTCAGGGTTCTGTTTAGACAGGTTTATACAGGATTCAGGTCTATTCAGGGTTCAGTTTAGACAGGTTTATACAGGATTCAGGTCTATTCAGGGTTCTGTTTAGACAGGTTTATACAGGATTCTGGTTTATTCAGGGTTCAGTTTAGACAGGTTTATACAGAATTCATGTCTATTCAGGGTTCTGTTTAGACAGGTTTATACAGGATTCAGGTCTATTCAGGGTTCAGTTTAGACAGGTTTATACAGGATTCTGGTTTATTCAGGGTTCAGTTTAGACAGGTTTATACAGGATTCTGGTTTATTCAGGGTTCAGTTTATACAGGATTCAGGTCTATTCAGGGTTCTGTTTAGACAGGTTTATACAGGATTCTGGTTTATTCAGGGTTCAGTTTAGACAGGTTTATACAGAATTCAGGTCTATTCAGGGTTCTGTTTAGACAGGTTTATACAGGATTCAGGTCTATTCAGGGTTCAGTTTAGACAGGTTTATACAGAATTCAGATATATTCAGGGTTCTGTTTAGACAGGTTTATACAGAATTCAGATATATTCAGGGTTCAGTTTAGACAGGTTTATACAGGATTCTGGTTTATTCAGGGTTCTGTTTAGACAGGTTTCACTGTACATACTAATGCATGGAAAATAAAAACAAAATTTAGTCTAACTGATGAGAAACAAAACAAAATATTATTATGGACATTTCAATGCTTTTTATTTACAAAATCGATTATCTTTATTTTTTAAAAATATCTGCTTATATTTATTTTATGTTTATTTATAGAGTTCTATTTTTATGTATTATTTATAGTATATGTATATTGAGAACTATAAACTGCAGGACAGTTTTTATTTATTACAACTTTGTACTAACTGGTCAAAACATACTCCACCTTTTCATGTTGCAAAAATTACAAATATGTGTTGTATCAAATGCTTTGTTGAAATTAAAAATTAATATTTTATTGTTTCTTTTTTTGGAGTTGAATGCATTGTAGACATATAGAGATCTCTTCGTTATTTTTATCTCAAGATAAAAAAAAACATTGGTGGGGGGATATAGTCATGAGGAATTAAGATTTGTTTTCATTACAAATGTAAAGTAACTGCATTAACTTGAAATTTGAAATTATTTCATAACTTACGGATCTTGCTGTAATTAGTATTCTCTCATACACCACAAAACAAATTAAAACAAAACTGATTTTTGAATACTTCTCAACAAAGGCCATATTTTTCACTTATTTTTTATATAAAAAATTAAAGTGAGCTTCACAATTTGACACTTCATAGAGTTAGGCCAGTGGACATTTTATGATCTGGTGATCAATCTGTATACAAAGGAGACTCCTGACTGTGTCCATGAGGGCATTTATTAATTCACCAGTAATTTTATACTAGGATGTTAGTGCATCATTTTATTTACTATTGTGACTCAGGTGAGTCTATGGGCTACGTTGATCATATTGTTTTCAGAGGGACATTTATGAGGCAATTATTCTCAAAATTGATGAACATAATTTTTTATAATAAATTTATATAGAATATTTGTAAGGTAAGTAAACAGAATTTTCTATAACTTTTTACTCCTTTCTTGCTCCCCAACACTTTTAAATTATTTTAAATTTCCAATCTTTTGACTTTGAGCATACCTGATAAAGGTTCTTCCAGAAACATATTCATGATGTTGTTCACTCTAAATTAACATATCTACATTTTTATTTGGCATATTATGATGATGTAGTATTTCAGTGCCGGTAAAAAGTTATTCCAATAAAAGTAATGCCATGTAAAAACAAACTGTTTTGCAAATGAAATATTCTTGTAGATAGTTGTTTGTCCTTTTCCTTTGGCCATTGTATTATCTGTCTTTGGCCATTGTATTATCTGTCCTTCAATTTGCTGTTTGTTTCTGATAACCTCTTTGGAGTCTTTTTCATGATTTTAAGGGGTATAGCATTAATATACCTGTCATATCTTCTAACAAACCTATCATAAGTTATCTTATATACCAGTAATATCCACACCATATGTAAAATACCTGTCTGAAAAATATATTGGTATTTAACACCACTTTCAACAATATTTCAGTTCTTTCTTTTTCCTCATTCTGTTGGGTTTTTGTTGTTGTTGTTGTTGTTCCTTCTTTCTGACGAGTTTAATGGATTCTCCTGAACTGGTTCTACTTGGACAGAATTTGAAGCATGGTTTTATGCTATAATATCTATTGATCTTTCCACCAATGGGAAGTCACTGAAGAGCTTTAATTTATTACATTAAGTTGTCTATTGAATACACCTGGGCATAGGTGGAAATTGAACCAATTCCCAGATTACCATGGCCGTGCCAGCTCCCTTTACTTTAAAGACTGAGATATTAAGGATCATTTGTAGTTACATTGTATTTATTTTACCTGTAGACATAATAATATAAATTATATCATAGATTGAAACACTTGATTCAAAAATTTTAGCATCACAGACGACAGCAGGTATTTAAAATTTTGTGAAAATCTTGAAATATGCATTGTCAATTGTGTTTGCTTTTACTTATGTTCCATGGCAGTTTTTTTTGCTTGTTTGAGTATCATTGACTTCATTCTAATAATTTAAAATTCAATGGATCAACATGAGAGGAACCTTAAAAATTAGAAACTTGCAATTTTATTTGCAGCTTATTACATGTATTAACAATCTGGAACTGTAATTCTGTATTGATGAAATTCTTAGAATAACTGATATTTCACGAAGCTTTTAGAAAACACAGTGTTGACTGCTTGTATGATATTGTATTTAATCTTTAATTAATAAGCAAACATTTAATTTGTATTGCCATATTCCTCATTGATGATCATGAGTTACTCATCAAGATAGGAGACGACTTACGACTGAAAGTAGCGATAGATATATGATATGTTAAGTTATGAAAAGAAGGTTTATGGATATAGGATATGATGTAATAATGAATATTTTAATTCTAAGCATATTTACCTGTACTTAACTTGGACTAAAATATGTGGATATTGTAATATTTGAAGTTGGCAGCCATCTTAAAATTATCTTCACTTTTGGCATAGTACTGTAGCTACATTAAATCAATGGAACCTGTAAATAAAACAATGAAATGTTCAGTTAACAATAATTATAAGAGGATTTTGACTGCTTATTATAATATTACTCACAAATTAATACATTGTCACTTTGCTGTGATTTAAATAACACAAATTCACATTTTTACCAATTTTTAGTTGTTGTTTTAATATAGATATCTCAACTTTCAATTCTCAGTGGATCTGCAAAGTTAAAATTCCATGGAACTAACTGCTTATTAAATCATTGACTATCAGAAATAAATTTTGGGCAATTTGGCGGTAGTTTATTCTACGGAACTAACTGTTTATTAAATTATTGACTATCGGAAATAAATTTTGGGCAATTTGGCGGTAGTTTATTCCACGGAACTAACTGCTTATTAAATTATTGACTATCAGAAATAAATTTTGGGCAATTTGGCGGTAGTTTATTCCACGGAACTAACTGCTTATTAAATTATTGACTATCAGAAATAAATTTTGGGCAATTTGGCGGTAGTTTATTCCACGGAACTAACTGCTTATTAAATTATTGACTATCAGAAATAAATTTTTGGCAATTTGGCGGTAGTTTCGTATGAAATCATAAGTCTCAAACTTCCTCAGGAAGTCTGCCACTAAAAAATGATTACCCAGTACAATATTTTGATAGGACTGTAGTCCAATGAAACCTACAAATTTATAAGATTGTGCATGCCTTTGATCTCTCCTAGCAGAAGTAAACATAATTTGTTCAAACTATTGGTGAACTTGTTTTACACATCAGTTGTAAGATGTATTGGTCCTCGGTTTATTTGACAATTCTATTTGTATGAGAGGATATAATACCAAGGGAAGTAATAAATTCCGAAAAAGACTTTCTACACAGATGTTCTATGATTGGTGTGCGTCATTGTATTGGTTTTTGAGTCGGCTGCACTTCGCTCAATTTTTTGGTAGAGATGTGAATGCTGAATGATTGTAACGATATTGTGCCTCCCAAAGTGGTTACAGCACCATCTTTCTTTACGCAAGGGCGAAATATAAATAAAATGGAAATAAATTCTATTATTATGGTATATCTTATATTATAATATAACTTGTATCATTAGGTGAAAATGGGTCACATACCTGATGACAACCCTATCTTCCCACTATACAAGATAAAATCACAGTAACAACATTAAACTGTGTGTACACAATCTAGTACACAATCAAGTTCTTTTGAATTATTGAAAACCTGTGAAAGTGGAATGTGCAGGACTGTAATTTTTTTAATCAAGTTAATATGACAAAGCATAACCTTGTTTTGTTCCAATAGATATGTCCTGTCATCATATGTTTAAACAAGATTGTAATTTCACTTTACCTACTTTCCATTTTCTCCATGTGCAGCTTTAGAGTCAGGGAATATGCTATCTATCAGAAATTTAATGTTCTGCATGTAGTTTAATTACATTTTTCACATAAAATAAAATATCCTACAATGTATTAGCTGATAAAATGGAGTAAAAAAATAGTACTGTTGTAATGCATGAAAAGATTTTTTTAGGTTATCTCCCTTTAAAAAAATTATTTTGCATGTTTTTGTTTGCCTTAGTGTTTCACTTTTCATATAATTTTTGGTAATATGACAAATATTGATAAAAGATTATTTTATGGTATGCTTCTTGATATTAGATTTTAAATTCAATACAAATATTTTGAGATAATTTTTTTTTAAATAAATATTTAATATATCAATAATAGTTACAACTTAAGACAATGTATGTAAGATACATTCATTATTAGATATTTTAAGGGAGTTGCCATGAAGTTAACTTGACTGTTGGTTGATGAAGTACTATCGAGAATTGTCAACTTTTTGTTTCCGCTTATAATTTTGCTTGGCATACGTTAATTTGAAATTATTCCTAAGTTTTTTTATCTTTAACATTTTGGATTAAAACCCATAGAAATCTGTTGTTAACATTCGATGACATTTCCCCTACTAGACAGAAATTTGCTCTTTTTATGTTATTTATATTATTCATTTTTATATAATCCAAAAGTCAAGAAAAGGATTTTTTTTTTTACAAAGTAGGAAGTTGAAGTAATGTAACCATCATGTTTTGATCAATAAACTTTTTCATATTTTGCATTGTATTTTCATTCTAGGAAAGACCAATAGATATACCACTCAACCATGCTGCTCCTCCTGACATAGAACCTGTTCAGGAGACTCCATTCAAACTCCTCAGTAAGGAGGAACAAAAACGACAACAGAAAGAAGAAAAAGAAAGAATTAAGAGAGCAAAAGAAGAAGAAAAAAGACGGAAGAAAGAAGAAGAAAAAGAAAGAAAGCGAATAGAAAAAGAAAGAAAATCAAAAAAAGGAAAAGAGAAGATAGGTCAAGAATGGGATCAAGCAGTTCATACAGCAGTTAGAACAGAGGTCACCTTACCACCACCAGATGATTCTCCAGAGATGCCAGTAAAGAGATTGAGTAGCTTTGAAGAAAAAAGGGTAGGTATATTTATTGTATTGACAAATATTTGGGAAAAGTCGTGGGTGTTGGCACAATGCTTAGTCATGTTAATCTTTATCTTCAGTTTTAAATTTACAAAATTATTTTATTATAAAAAGAGACTGAGTATGCAAATATATTCTTTCAATGTCTGAAAGAAATGTCTGACATTTAAAATATGTTATTTAATGTTGGAAAGTGATGTCTTAAAAGATGAAATAATATTGAGATGTTTTAATATATTGACATTTAATCTGATTAGGAAACACTAAGAAAACAAATTGTAAGTAAACACAGCTAGCACACATTTTATATATCTGGAAATCCATGCTTTAATAATTGCATGTTTGGTTATCAGTACAGATCATGCATTTTATGTTCATGTCATGCTTTAAGACCAATGTGTGTGTTGTTTTTTGGTGTATTCTCATCATTTATCATAGTCCATCCTCATAAGACTATTTGGAAAAATAAATAAATAAATTTTCTCTGAAATTACAACTTTGATTAAGCCTAAACTGTACATGAATAATCATTACCAGTATCTGGTTCTTTTTTTAACATCCTTTTTGGGGGGGATTAGGAAAAAGGTGCCTTTTACAAGAAATGACCCACATAAAATAATTTTTTGGCAAAAAATATTGGAAAAGTTTTTTTTAACACTTGAATTTATGTTGGAATTGGAGCGGAGAATTAAAAAAATACAGTTTACTAAAAATGTGTCTGCATGTAAAGATTAAAACAGATAATTTTACATGGTGAAACCTTTCTTTGTTACTGTTGCTGTCAGCACATACCTGTAAATATTGTGGCTTAGATGTTTAATTGTTTACTGTCCACCAAGTCCTGTTTATGTTTTGCTGTTGTATATTGTTGACAATATAATCAGTTGAGTTGTTAATCTGTTACATATACTAGCCAAGAGAGTAATTACTCACACACAATCCTTGAGAGCCCATAAAAATTGTTTGCTCTTTGTAACAAGCATTTTACAAAAAAAACAGGATGTCATTTATTAATATTTAGTCTTTTTTAACCCACATATAATATTCTGATTTGTACACCTTCATATTTGATGTATTTGATGATATGGGCACGACCATAATATATGCAATTATTTGTCAGGATTAAGGGTTAGGATTTTAGTGTTTAATGCCACTTTCAACAATATTTCAGTTATATCATGGCAGTCAGTTTTATAAGTGGAGGAAACCGGAGAAAACCACTAACCGACTGCAAGTCGCTGACTGTCAGAGTTATTTCCCTTTTATGATTTGATCACTTTTTGCAATTTCCATACATTAGACATGATATGAACATAGTACATGTATGTTGTTCTTCCATGTTGCATATCTTGTGTTAGCAACTAGTTTTAATTTTTAGAAGGCTTGCATTGGGAGACTTAGGGAGAGGGTCCAATTTCCCAATCCTGCTCTTTTTTTCAGCATTTCCTATGTCGATTAGCATTTTTTAAGTTTCATGTTTCAAGCTTATCAGATCATATTGGAAAATATAGAGATTTCAATGCTCCAGGATTCAAAGTTCTTTCTTTGGGGGAGGGGAGGGGGTATATTATTGAATATTCTTAAAGATTCAAGAATAAAATGTTATATGGTTAAAACAAAACAGAATATTTAGTCTGCTGAAATGTGAATAATGGTAAGTCCTTTGTTGCATTTCCAAACGGGAAATCTTGTAACCCAGTAAGAATTTGTCAGCAGTTTTGATTTCACACTTACTGGTAGTCAATTTATGATTTTCCAGACTCAGTTTTTTGTCATTTCATGCATCCCTGCTACTTCATTTCCTGTTTTCGTATACATAATTTTTTTTACTTACCTGTGTCACGCTTATGAAAAATCAGTCGATCCCCCGTTGAGACCTACTGTATGGTCAGATGTGGCATATGAATAACATAGAGTACAGTAATCCCTCTCTTATAAAGCCACTCCTTCTGCAATGAAAAATAGCATTATAAGAAGAGTGGTCTTAGTATTATTTTACTGTCATTCACATAACAAAAACCAGAAAGAGCTATAAAAATAGCTTTGTTTTCTTTTTTTCTTGCCATAAATTATAATATTATGAATTACAATATCTATTTATGGTTGTGGAACTGTTGCCAAATGATTGTATTTATAAAACATGACTCGTTCCTATTTAAAGCTGACAGTTCAGGAAATAAAAATGTAGATTTTAGTAAACTACAATAGGTTTAGTGTACAGATAAACGGCTGAAACACAATATAGGGCGCATACTCAAAAGTAGTGTGTTATGTGCAATATTAACCTACTTCCATTGAATATAAAGGTATCACTTTAATATCATGTTTTAGATGGTGAAACACAGAAGTTGCATACAAAATTTCAAGAAGATATCTCTCATAGTTTCTGAGTAACAAGCAAAAGTGTACCGAAAAATTTGCATAAATAGGGCATTATGCTGTTGCACTTGAAATTTGTTTATTTTTATACCAAAATTTACTTTTCAAAATAGGAAAACAACAAAACTATTTTAATATAAATCTTTAGAAAAATTAATCAGGATTAATTTGATACCAAATTCATAAAAATTGGACATCAATTGGAGAAATTATCTGGCTTTATCCAAGAGGTATGTTTCTATCAGAAATCTGTAGGGTCCGTAACCAGTAAAAACATTTGAACAATTGTAGACAGAATAAAAATTGCAGAACAGAAAATATGGTTACAGACACTACAAAAACCATATAACTATATTTAAGGATGTGATTATAATCTTGTGTGAATAAATGTTAATTAAAAAGAGAAATAACAAGTAATTCTGAGTAATCTTAACATCATACCAACTTCAGACATTATAGATCATAGAAAACATGTTGCTTTTACGAATAACAGTACTTGAATGTTCAGCTCTGCTGCAACACTGCATTGCCCTTTATTGTGTTTTACCCCAGTAGCATTGTTATTAGGCCATACAAACTACAGTATTTGTAATGGATATGTACATGTAATAACATTGTGAATTAAAGCCATCCATACAAAAATATTGGCTGACTAGAAGTGGATGTTTATATCTAGGTAAATGATTTGTTTTCTTTCTTAAATCTGTAGAAAAAAATTAATTTAGATAAGAAAAAAAAACTTCTTTAAATATAAAAAAAAATCTTTTCAATTCCTATTAAAATATATTGATAGATACAGTTTAAATCAGGTTAAGTCAAGCCAACAGCTTTTGTATGGATGGACTTATAACCAGGGATATGCATGAGTGTAATATATGCATAGTATTATTATTTATGAATGAGTATGGCATGTTGTATATGATTTTTCAACAGGTGTCTAGTCTTAATGAGGAACACCTATTATCAGAAGGTGATCCTGATGATGTACCCAGTGATAAAGAAACCCATGTTGATGATGATGATGATATTGATGATCCTCCAGAGGTCAAAGTTTAAAACCTTTTTGCTTTGCTTCCTCTTGCACTTCTGTCAAATTGCCATTGCATCTATATACATATATATATACTAATAATTATATATTAATTATTAGAAAAACTAATACATTTGTACTATTTTTTTGTATATGAAGCCAATACAATCTTGATTTGTCTGCATAGCTTGTTACTTGTTATCATCCGTATAGCTTGTTACTTGTTATCATCCGTTTAGCTTTTTACTGGTTGTCCCCCGATGCTTCGTCGAAGGGGACTATAGAAATGGATGGACGGTCCGTCCATCCGTGCGTTTGGTTTCCAGATGATAACTTGTGAATGAAAAGTCAGATTGAAGCTAGGTGTGGCATGTAAGTGTATCTTATGAATATCTAGGTCAAGTTCGATAATGACAATTTTTCGACAATTTTTACTAGAGTTGTGCCCCTTTTTATACCTCAAAATTGCTAAATATTTGGTTTCCAGATGATAACTTTTGAACAAATAGTCAGATTGAAACTAGGTTTGGTATGTAAGTGTATCTCATGAATATCTAGGTCAAGTTCGATAATGATGATTTTTCAACAAATCTAACTAGAATTACTCCTCTTTTTTTACTTCAAAATGGTCCTTGGGTGGTTCCCTTTCAGAATTATTTAAGTCAGGTGAGTGATACAGGCTCACCTGAACCTCTAGTTTACAGTAGTTTTAAAATTTAATCTTACCATATAACCTTGGCGTCGGGGGACCAGTGGCCAGTGGCCTTTTATTATCTTGGGGTTAAGTGTATTTTATAGTTGTAGTTTATCCATGTGTTTCTATGAAGTATTTCTGAATGGAATTCTACATTTCATTTTCATATTTTTAAACAATGGAAAAAGACAGCTTTAGCTTTATTTTGACAGTTTTCAAATGTGTTGTTTCTCTGTTATTACATGTACCATGTAAAAACTTCGTCAACATGACGTGTCCAGCTTTGAACAACTTTTACAGTGCCTTGAATGATATAACTGATACTTGGTAAGATTGTAGCCCACTTCTATAAGATGTGTTGCAAATAAAGCTGGAATATCCGTTTGTTTCTGGAAGGTTAGAGCATTAGTTTAAATGTACATATCCCATTTAAAACGTTTTCAACCCTCGTGTCCGACTTAGAACTGTTATATGGACCCAAAAATATTAATGATACTTTCCACAACTAGAGGATGTGTTGCGAAAAAATTCAGCGAAATAGGTATTTTTTACACTGGATGTTTGACAAAATTTGAAGTCTTAACTGGTCATAGTCATTGATGGAAGATTACAAATCAACTTACCATGATGGTTATTAAAATACTGATTTATTACAGGCTTCAGTTGACAACTTCCATTGACTTAGTAGATTTTGTCTGTATATGCTAATACATGTTATCCTTTTTCAGCATGTATTAAGTCAGTTTTTGTCTCTGCTTAATATAGAACATTGTAGATACAATGTATATATAAATTGTCTATTAGCTAACTGCTTTATCAAACTATGATGCTGTTTCTGTGTGTTTATTGCACTTTTAACAAGATAAATGTCATACTAACCAGTACTATAGCACTGGTGTGATTTAATAGAAACATTCTACACTTCTATCATGTGTTATTGGTAGTTTTATTTTTGGTACTATGGTTACAACTTTCATCTTGTTAGGGATGTTAAGGACAATTTTTCGTGCTTTTTTGTATCTTCATTTAAAGTGACAAACACAAACGTTGTTTTTTAAAGGATTTAATGATCGGTTTATGAACTTAACATGCTTGTCATAATTGTGTATATACTGTATTAATCACACTGGTATGTAATCTCTCTCTTTTCTCGCCAAAATAGCTGTAGAACAAAAGCTTTCTTGTGTGTATTATTCACTCAAATCTTTATTTTTGCACAACGATATTATCTTCATTAGCTGTTACTGTTGACAAATAAAGATGTACATGTATATCAGTGTAGGGTTATGGTGTTTAACGCTACTTTCAACAATATTTCAGTTATATCATGGCGGTCAGTTTTATTGGTGGAGGAAACCAGACTATCCGGAGAAAACCACTGACCTGCCACAAGTCACTGACAAACTTTATCACATAATGTTGTATCGAGTACACCTTGCCATGAACAGGGTTCGAGCTCACAACTTTAGTGGTAATAGGCACTGATTGAACAGGTATAAATCCAACTACCATACGATCACGACCACGACAGCCCCCTGTATATCAGCATTAAGAAACATGCTATGGTAGTATAACATTAAATGCTAAATATATATGTCGTCAAACAAATGTGTCAAGTACTAGGTACTGATGATTCTGATTTTAAATATCAGAGTATTCAAGTTAGCAGTGATTAAATTAAGCTGAACAACACTACAAACCGAGGCTAAATATTTAATTCAAGTTATCAAAGGAGTCTACATTAGTCATGGTTTCAATTTACTATAAGTATTACTTTCAATACAGTGAAACCTATCTAAACCGAACCCTGTATAAACCAAACTTGAATTTAAGTCCTAATTTAGGAAATCTTTGTTAATTTTACCTGTAGATACTGTACACCTGTCTATTCCAAACACAAAAGTTGGTCCCAAGGAAGTTCGGTTTAGACAGGTTTCACTGTATTATTTGTTGAGGTGTTTTGCAGAATATCAACATGAACTTATTTATTGGGTATCGATTCTTAACCCCACAATATAAAAATCATAGGTTCTCACATAATTTTTTTATATTGTATATTATATTAGTTTATTATATTGAAACACATTTGCCGCCACGATATAACTGAAATATTTTTGAAAGTGGCATTAAACACCATAAACAAAAACTGAAACACATTTATTTACTTATTTTTACACATTTTTTTTCCAGAACAAAGAAGTGAATCAGGCACGGGTAGGAGAAGAATTTGAACTGTAGTACTGCCATCTTCTACAACACATCTATGCACACTAACTTCAGCAGAGGAGGAAAAAGAAAGAAGTGCTCCATAATCACACATATCAAATATCACTAACTTTCTACATACTTTTTACATATATAATATTGGGAAATTTTTATTGAAATTTTAATTTTTTGCATTGTTTTTCATATTAGTGGTTTTGAACCTTTTTTTTTTGTTTACAATTTTATGAACATTTTAAAAACATTATTATATACACGTAGTTGTATTTTTTTTAACCTTTGTTGTCATATTTTCATTTTTATTTTTAAAGAGTGGAATTTCGTGAATTAATTATGAATGTGATGAATACAATTCCAAATTTTAATTAAAATCATTGATTATTCATTTTTACATCCACATTTTTTTATAGATTAAAAAATTTTATGACTTTTTCCTTCACTTAAAACAGTCCACTCTTTTAAATTTTATACAAATATAGGATGAAAAATATTTTTATTTTGTTATCTTGATATATCATTGAATGATACATGTAAATAATAATGTTGTTTATTATTGTACTCATTAAATCAAAATATATAATTTTTTTCTAGGACAAGGATGCTATATATTAAATTTAGCATATTTAGATATTATTTATATTTGATAAAAAAAAAAAGGTGCCATTAAATAATAGTATTAGTCAATAATTTATGGATAGTTTTCTTTTAGATCAGATATAAATTATTAGAAAAACTGCAATTTTAAAGATACTCTTTTAATAGTAAAAAAACGGCATTAGAATAAGAAAAAAAATTTGGCAAAGGAAACTTAATAGAATTCCAAACAAATAGAAAATAATAGTAAAAAGAATAATCATTTTATGAGAAATCCTTAGCATTTTATCTCTTCATGTTCACACCCATATTTGTGTTAAAAAAATCAACATATTTTAGACAACTATTTATTCTTTTAATTAAATGTTAAACTTTGTTTTTTATTTTAATTAAATTTAGAAATTCTTAAAGGTATATGGTTTTATATAGATATCATAGTTTAAATAAATGGAACAAAAATCTGTAAATGGGTATATTAGTTACAGATATATTGGAAGGTCATTCATATACAAACAAGGAGCTCAACTATTTAAGGTAATTAATAACTCATACATAGACAATGTTAACCACATCTAGAACAGTTTTAAACTCCGTCCTTTATCTAGGTGACATTTGAATAAGTTTGGAACCATTCGATTAGTAAAACAGAAACTTTTGTGAATTGACGTAAAACTAATCACTCACTTGGATTTATTTTCTAACAGTTTACTGAACGACATATTCCTGCATTTTAATTGATTTTATTTTATGTATTGTTTCTACAAAGATGTTTTTTTTTATATGACATCCATTTTTATCATAGTTATTTTTTGTGATGATGCTTTAATAAATCTACCGGTATATGAATGAAAATAGACAACGCTAACACCATCGATCATTCAATTCATGTAATTTTAGAAACAAAAAATATCAATATAAAAGGAAATTTTAATTGAATAATTGATAGGATTAAAGAATTTATACATAATACAAATATGATAATTGATCAATTAATAAAATATCAAATTTATATACTCAATCTTGTATATTTTTTTCATAATTCATTTTCTCCATGAAATGAAAGATGCAATAAAATCATTATCATTTATTATTGTTCATATTCAGGTAATGTAAAAATGTTAATTGGCCTCGGCACATTTTGGAGAGAGAGAGAGAAAATAAACTACTAATGCAAATATTTTTGATAGACATGAATGCAGACACCAATTCTTTAAATGCAGAGTTGATTTTGAAGAAATTTGTAAAAATATCAACTGTTTTAAATAAAATCTCATAATCTATTTATATGAAATATTGTTGAAAGTGGCGTTGAACACCATAAACTCATAAAAAAACATAATCTATATATATATATATATTGTGAATTTTCTCCATACACAAATTAAGTGTATAAAAAATGTGATAAATTTTTGAAACTTTGATCTTAAAATTTGACGTTTAGAGAATGAGAAAGAATGGGAAGATATGCACATTTTTTTTACATAAAATTGTACTCTAATAGAAATTTATTTTGTTTTGGATAAAATATGTTTTTCTTCTATCTTAACTTAAACTGCAACAATAATTACCTAGATTTCAAGACAAAAAAAAATGTTTTAGTTATTTCTATTATAATTAGCTAACTACTAAGCCACGATGTAACTGAAATATTGTTGAAAGTGGCATAAAACACCATAAACCAAACTAGGTAAATAAAATGAGGGACATTATAAAATGTGTGATGGCCTAGATTTAATTTCACATGACATATTGTATATATAATAAATCTATATATATTTTGTACCATTTACTTGTCAACACATTGTTGCATTAGTTATGTAGGAACTTCATGATTTAAATAGAGGTATCAAACCTCAAAAATAAAATGAAATTAAACCTATGTATGTTGGATATTTTTATTGCACCTTTGTTCTCCATACATGTAGTATTGAATGGTAGCTCATAGTAGACCATTTGTACATTTCTGACGGGATTCTAAAATCATATTTATAAGAGTTATTTCTCTTGCATGTAGACAAAAGGGTCCTTTTTCCTGCAAAGTTAATGAATATAGCATATATTTTTGTCAAGATATATATACACAATTTTCATGTTGTAACAACTTGTGGATTTTCGTTTTGCAATCAACTATGCTTTCATTTTTTTTACCATGTTTGATTATGAACTCATTACAAGAAAATTATTATACTCAAATTCTTTGCCCTTTCCTTTGCTTTTACCTGGAACAGGTACCATTCTTCCCACCGTAAAGGAAAAACGTCCTATAAAAAAACATAAAAACATTCTATTTAAAAATCAAATCGGGAATTTGCAAATGGTCTATTTTTATCTGGAAAAAAGTTACCAATTAAGTTTCTGTATATCAGTTGATAATTTCCTTAAGAAACAACGATTATTGTGGCTGAGATCACATGGTAATTAGATATATACATCTATTGATGTACCG
>MJUT01010586.1:78385-90253 GCA_002080005.1 Gigantidas platifrons | reverse complement strand
TTAACATTTTGCGACCAATAAACTTATTTGGGTGAGTAGGTTATGATGTTTAACATTTTGTGACCAATAGACTTATTTGGGTGAGTAGGTTATGATGTTTAACATTTTGCGACCAATAAACTTATTTGGGTGAGTAGGTTATGATGTTTAACATTTTGTGACCAATAGACTTATTTGGGTGAGTAGGTTATGGTGTTTAATACCACTTTCAACAATATTTCAGTTATGTTGTGGCGGTTAGTTTTATTAGTGGAGGAAACCTGAGAAAACCATCTACCTGCCGTAAGTCACTGACCAACTTTATCACATAATGTTGTATCGAGTACACCTCGCCATGAGCGGGATTTGAACTGCCAACTTTAGTTATGCTTAATTGGCAAAGAAACCTAGGACATATATATCATCAAGCATGTAAGGAGCTTTGAATTAGGCTATTTCTGCTCACATAATATGAATCCATGCTCTAAAACTGCTCCATATAAGGAACTTTAAATTGGGCTATTTCTGCCCACATATCATGAATCAATGCTCTAAAACTGCTCCATATAAGGAACTTTGAATTGGGCTATTTCTGCTCACATAACATGAATCCATCATCTAAAACTGTTCCAAATAAGGAGCTTTGAATTGGGCTATTTCTGCTCACATAACATGAATCCATGATCTAAAACTTCTCCATATAAGGAACTTTGAATTAGACTATTTCTGCTCACATGATATGAATCCATGATCTAAACCTGGACCATATAAGGAACTTTAAATTGGGCTATTTTTGCTCACATATCATGAATCAATGCTCTAAAACTGCTCCGTATCAGGAACTTTGAATTGGGCTATTTCTGCTCACATAATATAAATCCATCATCTAAAACTTCTCCATATAAGGAACTTTGAATTAGGCTATTTCTGCTCACATAACATGAATCAATGCTCTAAAACTGCTCCATATAAGAAGCTTTGATTCAGGCTATTTCTAGATCTGCTCACATATTATTACGAACCATATATGCAGAGAGAGGTCAGGTCAATATCCCATGGTAGCTGGATTTACATCAGCCTCTGTATTTAATGCCTATCAATGCTAAAGTTGTGTGTTTGATTCCCACCTCTGGCGATGCATATTTGTATAACTTTATGTGATAGTTTTCCATTGAATTGTGGCAGGAACATATATTTTTTACAACTTTATGTGAAAGTTTGCCATTGAATTGTGGAAGGAACTTATATTTTTTTACAACTTTATGTGATAGTTTGCCAGTGAATTGTGACAGGAACATATATTTTTTACAACTTTATATGATAGTTTGCTAGTGAATTGCGGCAGGAACAAATATTTTTTACAACTTTATGTGATAGTTTGCCATTGAATTGTGACAGGAACATATATTTTTTACAACTTTATATGATAGTTTGCCAGTGAATTGTGGCAGGGACATATATTTTTTTACAACTTTATGCAATAATGTTTGCCAGTGAATTGTGCCAGGAACATATACTTGATACATCATGCAATAGTTTGTCAATGAAATGTATTTGAAATGTATTTCTTAATCAAATTAGTTCTGCAAAGTAGAAAGATGTCGGTCGACGCTAAATTAATTATCGTCTGGAAATCATTTACTTCGAACAGACGGACGGACGGACAAAGTGGCAACTTTATACACCCCCACAAAATATTTTAGTGAGCACAAAAATGAGGTGTTCATAAAGGTTTAGGTCTAGGTTTATTGTGTTTAACGCTCCAATCAACAATATTTCAGTTATATTGTGGCAGTCAGTTTTATTGGTGGAGGAAACCGGAAGATCCGGAGAAAACCACCGACCTGTCGCAAGTCACTGACAAACATTATCACATGATGTTGTAACTTGTACACCTCGCCTTGATCGAGATTCGAACTTACAACATCAGTGGTGATAGGCACTGATTGCATACACAATACCACCTACATGGTATTAATGAAGAACGTCAGAGACATATCGCAAGTTGCCACTTTGGGACGTCAGCTCTTCCCGGGAAGCGCGAATGTTTTAACCATTAGTTACACTTATGCCCTGTCGGTCGGATCATATTCTTACCTAATCGTGGACGCCTCTCCGCATTCAGAAGACAAATATAGACTGAGAACAAACGTGTTCCCCGAACCTGTACATTTGAGTTGATGTCTCTTCAAGATGTTAATTATACAGTGTCATTTTTTTAGCAGACCACCATGATTATACGGTTCCATGTCATAAGTCCAGGCCATCTTTTAGATTATACGGTTCCATGTCATAAGTCCAGTCTGTCTTTTTGACTATGTGGTTCCATGTCAGAAGTCCAGTCCGTCTTTTTGATTATACGGTTCCATGTCAAAAGTCCAGTTCATTTTAGATTATACAGTTCCATGTCAAAAGTACAGTTCGTCTTTTGGATTATACGGTTCCATGTCAAAAGTCCAGTCCGTCTTTTGGATTATATGGATCCATGCCAAAAGTCCAGTCCGTCTTTTAGATTATATGGTTCCATGTCAAAAGTCCAGTCCGTCTTTTAGATTATACGGTTCCATGTCAAAAGTACAGTCCGCCTTTTAAATTATACGGTTCCATGTCATAAGTCCAGTCCGTCTTTGAGATTATACGGTTCCATGTCAGAACTCCCATCCATCTTTTAGATTACACGATCCGTGTCAGAAGTCCAGTCCGTCTTTTAAATTATTCGGTTCCGTGTCAGAAGTCCAGTCCGTGTTATAGATTATGCGGTTTCATTTCAGAAGTCCAGTCCGTCTTTTAAATTATACGGTTCCATTTCAAAAGTCCAGTCCATCTTTTAGATTATACGGTTCCATGTCAGAATTACAGACCGTTTTTTGGATTATGCAGTTCCATGCCAAAAGCCCAGTCCGTCTTTTCGATTATACGGTTCCATGTCAGAAGTCCCATCCATCTTTTAGATTACACGGTCCGTGTCAGAAATCCAGACCGTCTTTTAGATTATTTGGTTTTGTGTCAGAAGTCCAGTCCTTGTTATATATTATGCGGTTTCATTTCAGAAGTCCAGTGCGTCTTTTAAATTATACGGTTCCATGTCAAAAGTCCAGTTCATCTTTCAGATTATACGGTTCCATGTCAGAAGTCCAGTCCGTGTTTTAGATTATACGGCTCCATGTCAGAAGTCCAGTCCGAGTTTTAGATTATACTGTTTCATATCAGAAGTCCAGTCCGTCTTTTAGGTTATACGGTTCCATTTCAGAAGTCCAGTCCGGCTTAAGATAGCGCAATATACACCCCTGCCTGTAGGAGTAGAAAACATTGTAAGTTATTTTATTAGTTTATTAATTATTATTATTATTATTATTATCATTTTGTTTGTTTGTAAAGTATGAAATTGACAATTTTTTTGTATATTTCAGTTAAATATCGTCTTAGTTTTTTTTTGCTTTTATTTTAGGTCTTTAATCAAACAGTTCGCAGAAAACTGTGGACCAGAGGAACAAGGTCTTCCATCTCCACAGCAAACGGACCCACCCCGGTAAGCATGCTATATCTATATTTATTTATTTATTTTGTGAAACACGAGCATGTCAATAAAAAATTTTTTACTTCAAATATATTTATATCCAAAAAGTAATTTAATAATCACCCAGTAAACATGCTAGGGACCGACCATTTAACTTGCAGGGGAGGGGTATGGGTATTTTTTCGTTTTTTGTTGTTGCGCGAAGTGCGAAATTTTTTTCCAGAATGTAACATTAGGTTATATGACTTAAACTCTGAATCAGAATATTTTTTTTTCCTCCACCAAAATCAGAATATTTTTTTCAGCAACATTGGGAATCAGAATATTTTTTTAGAAACAAAAAACATAACCCCCCCGGAAGCTAAATGGTCCTTCCTTGCATATGTATTTGTTTATTTCCTGTATATTATTTCGGGTTTATAGACATGGATTTTCTCCGAAAAAATGGCATGAAAGGTAATGGATGACTTTATTTTGCGATTCCTTGACACAAACATATAAATCATTAGTAACTCCTAATGTCAAATTATAATAATAATAATAATAATAATAATAATAATAATAATTGCAACAGTTTCCTTTTTCTTAATAGTTAAATATATTCTCTACTTTTATTTGTAACGGTTCTTGATTTTAAAGAAAAGATACCTTTCTTTACAGACCATACAGTGAGTGGATCCGGATATTGACAGGTCAGAGTAGAAATGGAAGGACTTAAATCAGGAAACAGGAACAAATATATAAGACCTGAAGTTGTGTATCTCAGGCCCCAATTAAAAATAAAATATACTCACTGGATATTTTTGTGAATTATTTTAGAATTCAATGATTTCATTGTGTTATTGGATATGCAATCAAACCTGTATTAAGAGGTCACCCTTGGGACAACGATGAAGTGGCTTTTAAGACAGGTGACCTCTTAAAAGAGGTTCAATTCATATGAAATTGTCTATGACAGGACAAAATTTAAGTAACCTCTTAATAGAGGTGACAACATGGGCAGATTTAACTGTATATTCATCAAGGTATGTAGAGGGTAGTGGATTGTTTCTTCATCAAGGTATATAGAGGGTAGTGGATTGTTTTTTCATGATGGAAACTCTTAACATTTGGCGTTCCTGAATTATGTTACGGAAAATGAAAGTTACGGAGCATAGAGAAAAATAGTTAAAAACAAACAAAAATTGTAAAATATAGAACAGAACTCATGGTTTTCGTTTTAAACCGGGTGAGGGTAATATGTAGCAATTTAAAATACACTTAGCTTTTCTCAAAAACAATCTAATTTCACAAAATCCTGGTTACGGAGGCATAGTCTGGTAAATCGGACATTTGATTTTTTCATCATCTGATGTATTCTTAACGTATTTGATTGAAAATATGTAAGAGATGGCACTTTTTTTAATGGAAATAACGTTAAAGTAGGTAGACGAACAAAGAAATAAAGATTTCATGATTGATTTAGAACATTTCTGAGTGCTTTAGAAAATGTTACGGAACATAGTAGCGTTTTGGAGACAAACCAAATTTGCAAAATAAATAAAAAGTATGAGTGAAAGCTATACCTGGTTGAGCTGATCTTGACAATAGGCCAGTACTTAAAGAGAAAACTGTATTTTTGTTAATGTAACCCGTGCATCAAGGTTTAATGGTCGAATCTTAATTACATTTTTTACTGGTGACATTGATTTTCAGCGATTTTCAACAAGTTTCGATGTTAATAAAATAACAAATCATAACAGCCACAAGTATTTGAAAGCGGTAAATAATCTCTTCATGTATTTATAAATTCAAGAAAACCACCGTTTTCACTTGAAACGAAGACTCGCGATTCTAAATATTTTTACGAATACAGGCGACAAACGTTTTTCGGAAATGGGTCAAATATCGGAGAATGGCTGTTACATGGTTTATTAGATGTATTTATTACTGAAATTTACAGTTCCTAAATAATATAATTATTAATAAAACTAAGGTTCTCCTCCTCAGACATAGGTGACCTTAGATAATTATGGCTATCCTGTGTAGACCCTCCTCCCTCAGACATAGGTGACCTTAGATAATTATGGCTATCCTGTGTAGACTCTTTGGTTTTATTGCTCCCAAAACTTTAAATTATTTGCTTTTCCAATCTTTCGATTTTGAGCGTACTTGATGAAGGTTATTCCTGAAACGCGTCGTGTGCACTAATTTTTTTATCTATGTTTTTAATAAAAAAAATCTAGATAAGGATGATGACATTACTGTTAGATACATATCATATAGCTGGATAAATATTAGATATATCTTCTGGTGTGATTTCTCCAAGGTCCATTCTGTGTATTGTACTTCTTATAAGGAACAAGGTCTAGAAATATTGTACATAATAAATATCTTTATTTATTTTTATTTCTTTATTGTATTTGCACTTTATTAGGATAGTGCTATCTGTATTTATTGTAACTTTCTATAGTTTTTCATCTATTTTGTGACCAATAGACTTATGTGGGTGAGTAGGTTATGGTGTTTAATACCACTTTCAACAATATTTCAGTTATGTTGTGGCGGTTAGTTTTATTAGTGGAGGAAACCAGAGAAAACCACCTACCTGCCGTAAGTCACTGATCAACTTTATCACATAATGTTGTATCGAGTACACCTCGCCATGAGCGGGATTTGAACTGCCAACTTTAGTTAGGATTAATTGGCAAAGAAACCTAGGACATATATATCATCAAGCATGTAAGGAACTTTGAATTGGGCTATTTCTGCTCACATAACATGAATCAATGCTCTAAAACTGCTCCATATAAGGAACTTTAAATTTGGCTATTTCTGCTCACATATCATGAATCCATGATCTAACGCTGCTCCATATAAGAAGCATTGATTCAGGCTATTTCTAGATCTGCTCACATATTATTACAAACCATACATGCAGGTACAGGTGGGGTCAATATCCCAACGTAGCTGGATTTACATCAGCCTCTGTATTTAATGCCTATCAATGCTAAAGTTGTGCGTTTGATTCCCACCTCTGGCGATGCATACTTGTACAACTTTATGTGATAGTTTGCCAGTGAATTGTGGCAGGAACATATATTTTTTACACGGACTGAACCTCTGACATGGAACTGAATAATCTAAAAATACGGACTGGACTTCTGACACGGAACCGTATAATCTAAAAGCCGGACTGGACTTTTGACATGGAACCGCATAATCTAAAAGACGGACTGGACTTTTGACATGGAACTGTATAATCTAAAAGACGGACTGTACTTCTGACATGGAACCGTATAATCTAAAAGACGGACTGGACTTTTGACATGGAACCGCATAGTTTAAAAGACGGACTGAATTTTTGACATGGAACCACATAATCTAAAAGACGGACTGTACTTTTGACATGGAACCGTATAATCTAAAACACGGACTGGACTTCTGACAGGAAACCGTATACTAAGTAGTTTGCCAGTGAATTGTGGCAGGAACATATATTTTTTACAACTTTATGTGATAATGTTTGTATGTGAATTGTGACAGGAACATATAGTTGTAAGATAAAGTTTGCCAGATAGTTGCAACAGGAACATATACTTGATACATCATGCAATAGTTTGTCAATAAAATGTATTTGAAATGTATTTCTTAATCAAATTAGTTCTGCAAAGTAGAAAGATGTAGGTCAAGGCTAAATAAAATTATCGTCTGTAAATCATTCACTTTGAATAGACGTACGGACGGACAAAGTGGCACCGTTATGCACCCTCACACAATATTTCAGGGAGCATAAAATGAGGTGTTCATAAAGGTTTAGGTTTAGGTTTATTGTGCCTAACGCCACTTTCAACAATATTCTAGTTATATTGTGGCAGTCAGTTTTATTGGTGGAGCAAACCGGAAGATCCGGAGAAAACCACCGACCTGTCCCAAGTCACTGACAAACTTTATCACATAATGTTGTAACTTGCATACCTCGCCCTGATCGAGTTTCTAACTCACAACATCAGTGGTGATAGGCACTGATTGCATACTCAATACCACCTACATGGTATTGATATGAAGAACGTCAGAGACATATCGCAAGTGGCCACTTTGCGACGTCAGCTTTTCCCGGGACGCTTGAAGGATTTAACCGTTAGTTACACTGATGTTCTGTCGGTCGGATCATATTCTTACCTAATCGTGGACGCCTCTCCGCATTCAGAAGACATATATAGACCGAGAACAAACGTGTTCCCCGGATCTGTACATTTGATGTTATTTATGCATGGTAATTTTTTAACAGACCGCCATGATTATACGGTTCCATGTCATAAGTCCAGTCCGTCTTTTTGATTATACGGTTCCATGTCATAAGTCCAGTCCGTCTTTTTGATTATACGATTCCATGTCAGAAGTCCAGTCCCTCTTTTTGATTACTAAGGTATACGGTTCCATGTCAGAAGTCCCGTCCGTCTTTTAGATTATACGGTTCCATGTCAAATGCCCAGTCCGTCTTTCAGATTATACGGTTCCATGTCAAAAGTCCAGTCCATGTTTTAGATTATACGGTTCCATGTCAGAAGTTCAGTCCATCTTTTAGATTATACGGTTCCATGTCAAAATTCCAGTCCGTCTTTTAGATTATACGGTGCCATGTCAAAAGTCTAGTCCATGTTTTGGATTATACGGTGCCATGTCAAAAGTCCAGTCCATGTTTTAGATTATACGGTTCCATGTCAGAAGTCCAGTCTGTCTTTAAGATTATATGGTTTCATTTCAGAAGTCGAGTCCGTCTTCTAAATTGTACGGTTCCAGATCAAAAGTCCATTACGTCTTTCAGATTATACGGTTCCATTTCAGAAGTCCAGTCTGACTTGAAATGTCACAATATACTTCTACGACTGGAGCAGAAGACATTGTAAGTTATTTTATTAGTTTATTTATTTTTATTATTATTATTATTATGCTTGTTTGTAAAGTATGAAATTGACAATTTTGATGTATATGTCAGTTAATTATCGTCTTAGTTTTTTACTTTTATTTTAGGTCTTCAATCAAACAGTTCGCACATAACTGTTGACCAGAGGAACAAGGTCTTCCATCTCCACAGCAAACGGACCCACCACGGTTTTTGTTTATTTCTTGTATATTATTTCGGGTTTATAAACATGGCTTTTCTCCTAACAAAATGGCATGAAAGGTAATGGATGACTTTATTTTGCGATTCCATGACACAAACATATAAATCATTAGTAACTCCTAATGTAAAACTATAATATTAATAATAATAATAATAATTGCAACAGTTTCCTTTTTCTTAATAGTTAAATATATTCTCTACTTTTATTTGTAACGGTTCTTGATTTTAAAGAAAAAATACCTTTCTTTACAGACCATACAGTGGGTGGATCAGGATATTGACCAGGTCAGAGTAGAAATAGAAGGACTTAAATCAGGAAACAGGAACAAATATATAAGACCTGAAGTTGTATATCTCATGCCCGAATTAAAAATAAAATATACTCACTGGATATTTTTGTGAATTATTTTCGAATTCAATAATTTCATTGTGTTATTGGATATGCAATCAAACCTGTATTAAGAGGTCACCCTTGGGACAACGATAAAGTGGCCTTTTAAGACAGGTGACCTCTTAAAAGAGGTTCAATTCATACGAAATTGTCTATGACAGAACAAAATTAAGTGACCTCTTAATAGAGGTGACAACATGGGCAGGTTTAACTGTATATTCATCAAGGTATGTAGAGGGTAGTGGATTGTTTCTTCATTAAGGTATATAGAGGGTAGTGGACTGGTTCTTCATCAAGGTATATAGAGGGTAGTGGATTGTTTCTTCATCAAGGTATGTAGAGGGCAGTGGATTGTTTCTTCATCAAGGTATATAGAGGGTAGTGGCTTGTTTCTTCGTCAAGGTATGTACAGGGTAGTGGATTGTTTCTTCATCAAGGTATGTAGAGGGTAGTGGATTGTTTCTTCATCAAGGTATGTAGAGGGTAGTGGATTATTTCTTCATCAAGGTATATAGAGGGTAGTGGATTGTTTCTTCATCAAGTTACATAGAGGGTAGTGGATTGTTTCATTACCAAGGTATACAGAGGGTAGTGGATTGTTTCTTCATCAAGGTATGTAGAGGGTAGTGGATTGTTTCTTTATCAAGGTATACATATGGGAGTGTATTGTTTCTTCATCAAGGTATATAGAGGGTAGTGGAATGTTTTTTCCTCAAGGTATATAGAAGGTAGTGGATTGTTTCTTCATCAAGGTATGTAGAGGGTAGTGAATTGTTTCTTCAACAAGGTATATATAGGGTAGTGGATTGCTTCTTCATCAAGGTATGTAGAGGGTAGTGGATTGTTTCTTAATCAAGGTATATAGAGGGTAGTGGATTGTTTCTTCATCAAGATATATACAGGGTAGTGGATTGCTTCTTCATCAAGGTATGTAGAGGGTAGTGGATTGTTTCTCCATCAAGGTATATAGAGGGTAGTAGATTGTTTCTTCATCCAGGTATATAGAGGGTAGTGGGTTGTTTCTTCATAAAGGTATATAGAGGGTAGTTGATTGTTTCTTTATAAAGGTATGTAGCGGGTAGTGGATTGTTTCTTCATCAAGGTATATAGAGGGTAGTGGATTGTTTCTTCATCAAGGTATATATAGGGTAGTGTATTTTTTCTTCATCAAGGTTTATAGAGAGTAGTGGAATGTTTCTTCATTAAGGTATATAGAGGGTAATGGCTTGTTTCTTCATCAAGGTATGTAGAGGGTAGTGGATTGTTTCTTCATCAAGGTATATAGAGAGTAGTGGATTGTTTCTTTATCAAGGTATATAGTGGGTAGTGGAATGTTTCTTCATCAAGGTGTATAGAGGGTAATGGATTGTTTCTTCATCAAGGTATGTAGAGGGTAGTGGATTGTTTCTTCATCAAGGTATATAGAGGGTAGTGGATTGTTTCTTCATCAAGGTATATAGAGGGTAGTAGCTTGTTTCTTCATCACGGTATGTAGAGGGTAGTGGATTGCTTCTTCATCAAGGTATATACATGCAGAGGGTATGGGAATGTCACGTGAGGTCTAAGGTGCTTTCATTGATTACAAAATCACTTAGTACATGTCTGTCGGTGTTTCTTTATATCTTGTGTATGTGCGTATTTCTATCGGGATAGGGAGTATCTAATTGTAACCACACAACCCACTCTCTTCTGACGATTATCTGGACCTTAGTTTCGTTCTACATTGCCGTATATTGTTCGAATTTCAGATTTGGCTTCGCACGTATTCATATCATACAAAATTCATTTTGAACAATGTATGATAGATGATACAATGTAATTAATTACATGTAAACAGATTGGGGACCAAGTTGCTTAAACTTAAATACTTGTATACCGTTATATATATATATATATTATATATATATATATATATATATATATATATAGAGAGAGAGAGAGAGAGAGAGAGAGAGAGAGAGAGAGAGATCCCCTTTTTCTCCAGGAAACGAACAGAGCATCGTTGTTATAGGTGTACGTACTCGGCACTAACATACCTAGCATAAGATAACCCCTCTTTAAACAATGAAGACTTAAAGTCAGTATACATTTCGACCTGGATTTTAAATTCTCATCAAGGTAAAACACATTTTAATTCATCAGTTTCCGTCGATTATCAATTAATTGTTTCTTTCCTGAGTGGTGTTTAAAGTACCAGTTACGATGTCAGTGGAACAGGAAATAATAAGAACAATGGGAACAATCCTTTTTATAATGTCTGAATATATACAAGGTTTCTTTTGTTTGTTTGTTTTTGTTTTTTTATGGTGTTTAACGCCTCTTTCAACAATATTTCAGCTATATCATGGAGGTCAGTTTTATTGATGGAGGACACCGGAAGACCCGGAGAAAACAACCGACCTGTCGCAAGTTACTGACAAATTTTATCATATAATGTTATACACCTCGCTTCGAACTCACAGCAGGACTGATTGCATATGTAGGTGTAAATCCAACTACCATACGATCATGGCCACGATGGCCCCTCCAATATATATACAAGGAAATGTGTAAGTGAATTACATATATATATATATATATTTATTTGTCGTATCTTTTATTTTGGTGAATATTATTTTCATTATGAGCCGTTCAATTTAATATTAAACTAATGTGATAAGCTAATATTATCCAATTGTGTACTAATTTCAGCAAAATTTGAACGTGGTTGCTCGTTTATTAGAAATTTCGCAATAAAAATGAAAGATGGAAACAAACGTTATCAGCAAAAAAAAAAGAAAGAATTTTAAAATTTCGCGTTACACATGTATAATTAGCTTTTTTGTTGGTTATCTGAACTTGTTTCTGAAACCATTATTTTAGATATTATGAAAT
>MJUT01010586.1:43750-61980 GCA_002080005.1 Gigantidas platifrons | reverse complement strand
GTCTGTCGTCCGTCCATCCGTAAACATTTCAATCTTCTTCTAGAGAACCACTGAAGCAAATGTGGCAGGAATGTTCATTTGCATGGTCTAACCAAGTGTTGTTACTTTCGTTACGATCGGTTATCCAACATGGCTGCCAGGGGCCATAAAAGCCTCTGATTGGCTGAAATTTTTAATGATGTTCTTCTCCGATACTACATGGAGGATGGAATTGAAAATTGTCATGAATGATCATTGCAAGCTGCTAACCAAGAGTTGTTACCTTTTGGACCGATTGAAAATCCAAGATGGCCGCCAGCGGGGGACATAATTTAACATAACGACCCAATGGGAAATATGTAAAACAAACTTATTCTCAAGAACCACTGGATGGAATGAGCTCAAATTTTAACTGCAGCTTCGGGTTTTTCTGTGAAATTTTTCTTTCACCCTATTTTTACCGATTATGCAAATTAAGCATATCTTAATAAAAGATCACATTTAAATCTTCTTCTCTGAAACTGCTGAACCAAATTAAACCAAATTTGGCTAGGATAGTCTTTGGATAGTCTCATTTCAAAATTAAGTCCGACAGCTCCGCCCTCCATTTAAGATGGCTGCTGTTACTAAAAATAGAAATTTCTTCAATTGTCCATTGCTCCTTTATTATAAATCAAAATCAGCCCCAATTTTAACTGCAGCTACATGACAATGAGCAGATTAACATATATACTGGGTTTTTCTGTGAAAGTTTTCTTTCAACCGATTTATACCGATTATGCAAATTAGACATATTTTGATAAAAGATCACATTTAAATCTTCTCCTCTGAAACCGCTGAACCAAATTAAAGCAAATTTGGCTGGGATGGTCCTTGGGTGGTCCCCTTTCAATATTGTGTCCGCCAGTCCCGTCCACCATTCAAAATGGCTGCTGTTACTAAAAATTTCTTTTGCTCAGAAATGAGTTGAAATGATCTTTGGGTGGCCCACTTTCAAAATTATGTGTAGCACCCCCATTTTCTATCAACTTTATATGTCAAATTGAAAACCAGGTGAGCGATTACAGACTCATGGGAGCTCTAGTTGGTTTAAAAAGCACAAATTTTGAGAATTGAGTCTTGTTTACGCGATAACTGCAGTAAACATGGATGCGTGTGGCTTGTAATTATCATTATCTTGGATGGGTTCTTACATGGAAATATTTGAAGCAAGGATTTGGGGGTGCAATTAGTGGATCAGGAACTGCTCACCTTCCTGGAGCATCCCTGGTTTTCAGTGGGGTTCGTGGTGTTCGATCTTTAGTTTTTTGTGTATGTTTTGTAGATCACTGTTTGTTCTTTTTCTTTCACCACTGTGTTGCCCATCCTTCCATTTACGGATTCTAATTACACCTTTGGTATCTACAAACTCTGCTTCGATATATCAGATACGATTTAGCGGGGAATATCCAAGGAATATTCCGACCAAGCTTGGCTGGGTAGTTTCAGAAAGTAAATTGTTTATTGATTTTTTGCATATAATATAAGTAAGCCTTATTTCCATAATTGGAAGAAAAGACAAAACCCGGAATGACAGTCTTATGCCATAATAAGATAGTAAAATAGTTGTGTTCGTATAACCAAAGGCTTACTAAGAATGTATCACTAACCTGATTATCATTAATATTTTTATAGTTTCAAAGAACTAGAGGCTCCCAGGAGCCTGTAATCGCTCACTTGGTTTTCAAATTTACATCTAAAGTTAAAAGAAAATGGAGGTGTTACACATAATTTTGAAAGTGGGCCACCCAAATATTATTTCAACTCAAATTTCTGAGCAAAAGATATAGATGTGATTTTTATCTCAAAATATTCCTAAATGGAATAAACTGACTGAAAAAATCTCATAGAAAAACCCAGAATATATGTTAAACTACTCCTTGCCATGTAGCTGCAGTTAAAATTTGAGCTCATTTTGACTTATACTAAAGCAGCAATGGACAAATAAAATTTCATCCCCCCTTTTTCTATTTCAAAATATGCCTAATTTGCATAATCGGTATAAATCAGCTGACAGAACAAATTCACAGACAAAAATGGAATATATGTTAAACTACTCCTTCCCATGTAGCTGCAGTTAAAATTTGAGCTCATTTTGACTTACACTAAAGCAGCAAGGGACAATTCAAATTTCATCTCCCCTTTTTTCTACTTCAAAATATGCCTAATTTGCATAATCGGTATGAATCGGCTGACAGAAAAAATTGGAGTTTATGTTAAACTACTCCTTCCCATGTAGCTGCAGTTAAAATTTGAGCTCATTTTGACTTATTCCAAAGCAGCAATGGACATTAAAAGAAATTTCTATTTTTAGTAACAGCAGCCATCGTGAATGGAGGGCGGGGCTGTCGGACACGATTTTAAAAGGAACCCACCCTGCCCGGTTTGGTTTAATTTTATTCAGCGGTTTCAGAGAAGATTTAAATGTGATCTTTTATCAAATTATGCCTAATTTGCATAATCGGTATAAATCGGCCGACAGAAAAATTTCACAGAAAAGCCCGGAATATATGTTAAACTACTCATTGCCATGTAGCTGCAGTTAAAATTTGAGCTCATTTTGCTTGATAAGAAAGCAGCAATGGACAATTGAAGAAATATCTATTTTTAATAACAGCAGCCATCTTGAATGGAGGGTGGGGCTCTCGGACACAACTTGGAAAGGGACCCACCCAAGGACTATCCCTGCCAGGTTTGGCTTAATTTGGTTCAGCGGTTTCAGGAGAAGATTTAAATGTGATCTTTAATAAAAATATGCCTAATTTGCATAATCGGTATAAATCAGCTGAAAGAAAAATTTCACAGAAAAACCCGGAGTATATGTTAAACTACTATTTGCCATGTAACTGCAGTTAAAATTTGAGCTCATTTTGACTTATACTAAAGCAGCAATGGACAATTAAAATTGCATCGGCCCTTTTTTCTATTTTTAGCTTGGCAGCCATCTTGGTTGGAAGTCGGGATCATCGGACACAATTTTAGAAAGGGGCCATCCAAGGACCATTCCACCAAAGTTTGGTTGCAATTGGCCCAGTGGTTTTTCAGAAGTTTAAAATGTGAAAGCATACGATGTACGATGGACGGACGACGACGGACGCCAAGTGATGGCAAAAGCTCACATGGCCTTTGGCCAGGTGAGCTGAAAAGCTTCCATTCATTTTCCCACATGGTTTTATGCTAAAACAACCATGTAGTGCGGAGGTGGCCATATTGGATTTCCGTTCCATGCAAACCGCTTCGGTGGTGCAATTGTTAGTCTGCTCGCCTCAAGTGCAGTAGATCGTGGGTACGAGCACCGATCTGGTCAAACAAAAGAGTATCAGATTGGTATTTGTTGCTAATTAAGCACTCAGCATTGCAATGAACATTCATGTATAGTTTTGGTTCAATTAGTTTGTTAGTTTGAACCCCGTTCACAGCGATGTGTACTCGATACAACATTATGTAATAAAGTTTGTCAGTGAATTTCGACAGGTCGGTGGTTTTCTCCGGGTACTCTGGTTACCTCCACCAATAAAGCTTACCGCTGCGATATAGCTGGAATATTGTTGAAAGTGGCTTTAAACACAATGAACCAACTAGAGGGTCAGTGGGCTGAGCCTGTGTCGTTCACCTTTCCACAGGTGCTAAAATGAAGTCCTGTGGTGGTGGCCATCTTGGATTTCTGATCTACATAAAAATAGGCGTCAGAGAAAACCAAAGAATAAAATGCTTTTGAAGGCAATATGCAGTGGCCATTCATGCACAGTTTGAGTTCAATCATGTTTTTTTTTGCTTCTACAGAAAAGCTTTTATTCATTTTCCAATAGGGTCCTATGATAAAAACTGTCATGGTGACCATCTAGGTTTATTGATCGCCACTAAAACCCACATCTATCATAAAACAATCTAACACACATTTCTACAATATCATAATCAAATCAGCCCAGTGGCCTATGAAAGGAGGGTTTTTTTAAATACCACCAATCGGAGCACATTATTGATCACGACAGCCATTTTGAATTTCCAATCAGCACTAAAAATTCAAACTTTGTACAGTACTACCTAATCAACATTCACATCAAGTGTGGTTCCAATGGGCCATTTAGTTTCGAAGAAGAATATTAACATGTGAAAATTTTACAAACAGCGACAACGGACACAATTTTATGACAATAGCTCAACCAACGTGTCAGGCGAGGTAAAATAAATTGATGGAAGAAGAAATGTTCTTCCAATGCATCAAACTTTATTTTTGACATGTGAGCCAATCAGAATCATATTTTAGTTTTGATTTGCATCAAACCAAACATTTGAAAAGTGAAAATGCAAATATAATTTGGTTCAATCTGTATCAGTGATTCTGATTAGAAAATCAAATTGTGAAAATGCCATACATGACAAAGAGAGGTTAATGTGAGCGACAACTTCCATGACTCTTTAATATCATGTTAGGTCAAGTGCTGACGACCATGACGAACGGATGGACGGACGATAGGTGCCAAGTGATTAGGGAAATTACTACCGTTTTTCTCTAGGTGTGTAGAAATTGTAAAACTTTGGCGTGTGTTGTTCCTGAAGGATCGGGTTTACTTAAGAACCACCATTATAAATTTATACACACAAGATCATAAAGGGATTAGGTGGTTAGGGTTTCAATAATATTTCAGTTATATTGCGGTGGTCAGTTTTATCGATGGAGGAACATGGAGTGCACGGACAAAACCATCTGACCTATCGTAAGTCACTGACAAATTTTATCACAGAAAGTTGTATCGAAGAAACCGGAGTATTGATAAACCACCGACCTGTCTCTAAAACTTGATAACAAAAACATAATAAAGTTATATCAAGTACACCTCGCCATAAGTGGGAATCAAACTCGCAACTTTAGTGGTGATAGGCACTGATTTAATATCAAACTATCATAGTGATCTCAGTCATGATAATGTCTTGTAAAATGTAATTTCCCTCATTTTATTTATAAGACAAAATATGAGGTTATGTTGTTAAGGATGAACATTAGATGGAACATCAAGTATCTTATGTCGAAGTGTACTCGAAACAGCATTATGTGATAAAGTTTGTGAGTGACTTGTGGTAGGTTGGTGGTTTTCTCTGGGAACTCCGGTTTCCGCCACCAATAAAACTGATCGCCATGATATAACTGAAATATATTTTTATTTTTATTTAATTTTACATGATATGTCTTATGTATTGGACTAATAATAAATGTGTATTTGATATGCAGGAAATAGAGACATTGTACATGTTATACTTTATATTTAATTTTTATGTATTAAATCTTATATATATTAAAAACATGTTATTCAAATTTTGTAAATGGTCCAACTGTTGTCAATACAATGTAGTCCAAATGTTGTAAATAATTCCAATGTTTTAGGAAATTCAAATGTTGTAAATGGTCCGAAAATGTTGCAAATTGTCCTAATGTTCACATATATTGCTCCAAATATTGTCAATAGTCCATGTAAATCAGCGGAATGTTGTAAATGGCCCAAAATCCTAGAAAGAAGCAGAATCGATACCCCTTGCGGATAAATGCACAAATACATGACCACTCACTTTCCTGGCTGGGTACAAGAACATCAATGTAAATTAGCAAAATGTCACAATCTTCACCACAAAATATACAACGTTAGCAATAATCCTTTAATTAGCATCATGTATATTCCAATAATTAAAACAAATCAAATTAAGATTAATTAGATATATATTTTACTACTTTTATTTACAGTACATTGTACATACTCATTAGGCAAAAAAAAAATATGTGTGTTTCCGGTTACCCAACCCACCCTATTTTTTTTCGGCCAAATTCCCGACCCTAAACTTTTTTTTGACGATTTCGGAAAAATTTCCGGAAAACTACGTGTTTTTTCCGTAACCGTCTCTTACTATAAAATCGTAATGGCGGCGCACTTGTTCAACAAGCTTGTTGGCCGTACGGATAAATAAATTAAATGCCAGCACCTTGTAATACTTTAAATACTTGAAATTGTCCGTACCTAGTCAGGATTATTTAACAGTTGTCCCTTAGTTGTTTTATGGGTGAATATGCCTTTAATACTTGTATGGACTTTCCACTTCAGACTTTTGTTGTCACATTTATTTATTACAATATATGTACATGCAAGGATTTATAAATCCTTGGTACATGTAAGCTTTTGTAGTTGACAATGTACAAATGTATGATTTGTCTTCTGACACATTTCTAACCCGTCTTATCAATTCAATATGGAGTGGACTTGCCATTGTGTCCTAGATTCTACATCTGTTGAATAAATTATGGATTGATTTTACAGGAAGGGGGGTGCTTAGGTATCTAAAAATCATGTTTAACCCATAGTCTGGAATTTTGTTGGTCATTGTTGTGTTATGTCGTTAGAATTTTCAGTATCTTTACTTTCTTGTTGGGGCAATTGCTGTGGGTTTCGCATGTCGAAGACCTTGTCAGGACATTTGAATGTGTATATATCTACTGTTGGCTTTGGTTATAATGCTAGTACATTAATGATTGATTCATATCCATTTGTTTGTCATCATCTAATTCACTACTGTACAGTTGCATTTTGTTTGAACTTTAAGGCTCAGTAAATATGATATGTACAAGTATCAGTTCATTGGCAAAGGAATTCAATATTACATTGTAAAAGCATAGAATCAAAAAACAATGACTTCATCAAAGACATACATCTTTTAATTGGAGCAAACATTGCTGAAATGAAAAGGTAATCACAACTGTTTATTATACCGTTCAATATACATTGAATCTCCAACCCCCCCTCTTTCCATAAAAAAAAACAAAACAAAAAAACACCTACCTACCCTATTTTAAAATTCCATGTGATAGGAAACACACATATTTTTTTTTTGGCCTTAGGAAACATATTGTTCTCACAAAGTAAACAAAAAAATCTTCATTCACAGCTAACTAATTAATATAGAATTATATCTACTTATATTAAATGAACAGTTTTATACAGTTATTGTTAAATGTTATACAATGTGACCTTGTCAATATTATCATGTTCAGAAAATATAAAAATACTTCAGTAAAAAAAAAGAACTATTTCAAAAAGTCTTATTTCTACTTATAATGAACAGTTTTGTAAAAAAAAAAATCCTTCATTTACAACAATAAATTAATAAAGTCTTATTTCTACTTATAAAGAACAGCTGTGTTAAAAAAAAATCCTTCATTTACAAATAGATTAAAAAAGTTTTATTTCTACTTATAAAGAACAGTTTTATAAAAAAAAATCCTTCATTTACAAATATAAATTAATTAAGTCTATTTCTACTTATAAAGAACAGTTTTATAAAGTTATATTGTTAAATGTTAAATACCATGTGGTTTGTCAATATCTACATATTTACAACTATAAACTAATACAGTATCACCTCCACTTATAATGAACAGTTTAGTAAAATCAATGTTAAATATTATACTCCGTGGATTGTCAAGACCATGATGTTTACTTAACACTATATCACGGAATGTTCCATCTGGTGACAACCTGTGTATGTCGTCTGAATCACGTCCACTTATGTATACATGACCTTGTTGATCCACAGCCAGGCCTACACCTCCTGATATGTCGTATCTATATATAACGTGGCCATCTAAATTGATACAACACAATCCCTCCTCCTCCTGTCTTAACAACATTTGATCATTCCTTTCATTATACAATAAGTTGAAATTAATACCACCATCAGTTGTTATCTCTCTTACACGTGATCCATCTGTATTTAAAATTAAAACTTTATCTATTCCACCGATGTAAATTTTGTCCTTTACAGCATTGACACCTAGACACCATACTCCTATGTTTATCTTGTTGTCCTTTGTATTGTTAGTGGTGTTGATAAATTGTATGGAGTTCTCATCTGGAAGAGTAACTACTGCTTTATTTGTACACGGTACTACAGTAATACAAAAAGGTTCACTGGTAAACGATATTTCATCTTCATAGGTTTTGTAATCCTTGTATATATATACCTTCTGATGAGAATAATAATAATTACAAAGTAGTAATTTGTTGTCAGAAGTGACAGCCATGTCTGTTAAATAGTATAGTTCGCCATGTTTTAAATTAACTTCACCTTCTTTGATGAATTCGGTCAGTGTTTGTTTTCTAGCTTGTTGTACTTGTGGATGTTGTACTTTCATTGATCTATATTTAACAGGACAAGGTCGGGTAATTTGTGAAAGTGATCCGATTGTTTCAATGTTGACATTCTTCATTTCTTCAAACTCCATGTCAATTTCATTAATAGCAGACGACATCTCATGAATCTTGTTGTCTGTTTTCTGAATGTTTGTAATTTGCTTTCGCAAAGTTAAAAATAGCTGATTATTAGAGCCGTGGTTTTTGAGGAATTCTAGTTCTTGTTTATTGTCTTTTAAAACTGATTTTAATTGAGACAATTCATCTTTTTCTCTCTTTATTTTCTCCTCATTTTTGTCTTGTACAGACTCTACTTCAGTTATTAACTTCTCTTCAAGGGCGTCTAGATGTTTTAGAACTTTTGATTTAGCTGCACTGATTTGTTTGATTATCAATGACTTTTTCTGTTTCAGTAATTTTCTATTATCGTCTCGATTCTCTGTCATTTTCTCCAATGTTTTTGTCATATTGTCTAGTTCTGTTAACGTATCGGAAAGTAAAGATGAGTTTTTGACGTCCTTTGAAGCAACATCTACAGGTATAACAGTTTTACAAGAGCTATGGCTATCAGGAATACAAGCTCTACAGCATAAAACATCATGTTGACTACAAAAATAATCAACCTGGACGTCTGTGTGTATTTCACACTTTATTTTACGAGTTTTGTTTTTTTCTGAGCAGGGATCACAAACTGTTTCCATGATGGATCTACAAGTAGAAATATTATGACAGATTATTTATAAAAAAAAATCTCAATATTTTTAATAAAAAAAAAATCAACATTATAATCTTGAGATTTCGAATTTTTAAATCTCCAATAGCTCGACTGCTATTCGTCCAATCCGATGTTTTCTGTGCATTAATATGCATATGCAGTGAAGTAGCAAAGGGCTACAGATGCGAAGTTTAAGCTTTAGAATTGAATCGGAAGGTGGGAGGGGGGGTCTTTTGGTATTTGAATTTTGATTTTTTTTTGTGTTTAACACCACTTTCAGCAATATTTCAGCTATATCATGGCGACCAGTTTTACTGGTGGAAGAAGCTAGAGTACTCGGAGAGATCCACCGACCCTGTGCAAGCAACTGGTAAACTTTATCACTTGCGGCTGCGAGTCGAGTGCACCCTTTTTGTAATTTACAAAGCTGGGCGCGAACCCAGGTCGTATTGGCGATAGGCTTGAATGAGTTGTTAGATCCACCAACCTAACTCATTGAGCCACCCGGGCCCCAGGGGGTTCTTTTGGGGTTGACATGAGGGGTGAAAGCTTGCAGACTGGCATTTTAACATTTTTTTTCAAGCTGAAAATCCAGTTGCTAATTAAATTTCGGCAATAAAAAGTGAAGTAGCCCCCCCTTTTTTTTATCAACCACTTACCAAAGTGCTGGAGATGCCCTACTATGCCCATGATTTAAATGCAGAGCATTAAGCAATCCTATCGAGGTGTACAATGGGCTTCGGGGTCTCAAATGGGTCCAAACTTGCATTGCTTGGGATTGCGAGGTTTGGTGTGTAGTCCTGGGGTTGAAGGTAACGAAAATGTGCAAAAAAAGCAATACATATATTTTATTTGCACATTTATGTGTATGTTTTATAGATGTTGTTTGTCCTTTTTCTTTTGACCATTGTGTTGTCTGTTCTTCTTCGATATACGGAAGGGGCCCGGGTGGCTCAATGAGTTCGGTCGCTGGATCTAACAACTCATACAAGCTTATCACCAATACGGCGTGGGTTCGCACCCAGCTTTGCAAATTACAAAAAAGGGTGGTCTCGACTCGCAGCCACAAATGATAAAGTTTACCAGTTGCTTGCCCAGGGTCGAGTTTCCTCCACAACAAAAACTGGTCATCATGATATAGCTGAAATATTGCTGAAAGTGGCGTTAAACACCAAAAATTCAAATTCGATATATGGATTCTGATTACCCCTTTGGTATCTTCAAACTCTTCTTTGAACATAAACCACATTTTGTCAAGTACAAAAGGATCAAACAAATGTCCACAATACATGAATTTTGTGTATAAATTGAGGACTCTTTATTCTCGTCTCTTACCTCTCTCGGAAATTTTTTTTATATTATAATCGATATTTGACCATTTAACTTTTGGAGGGTGGGGTATATTTTTGTTTGTAAAAAAAAAGCCTCGAATTTAATAGAAAAAATAAAGTGACCTTAAAGGTGCAACTTTTTTTTTTAACTTGAATAAAATTAACATTTAAATTTGTTCATATAAAAATAAATTCTTGTTTCGTGTCAAAAATATTTCTGGTTTGAGAAAAAAGAAAGACATCCCCTAAATATTAAATAGTCGTCCTCTACACCCTCGAGCCTAAAGGCCCTCTGGATGATATTGGTATCTCGGAATGATACGGCATATCATGGAGTTTGCCGATGTATTATTCTCTAAACTAATAAATGTTACAAAGGTTACAGAGTGAGTGTGTTCAAATCAATGCAAAATAAAGTAAATACATATCATAATCATTACATTAATTATCAAGATTATGTGTGTACATTGTATTTGACAAATCCACACAAGTCAAATGATGTTTTGTTGTGTTCCAGAGTTAATTCGTATTAAATGCATTGCACAAACACGCAACAATGAGTCAATGTTATTCTTAGCTGGGTTTTTTTTCAAGTTGCAAATGATGTCTTGTGTTCCAGAGATAAATTCGTATAAAATGTATTGCACAAACACGCAACAATGTTATTCTTAGCTGTTTTCAGTGAAATGTCGTCAATTGCATATACAATGAAGAAAATTTAACAAAATTTTACCAATTGAAATTTCACGTCTGCTTCTGTCAATGGATTTTAAAAAGAAAGCGTTAATCGATGCAGACGTCACGTCTCAGACGTGTGCAAAAGTGATTTTGGTCACGTAGGCCATGCCTTAATGAGGAACGTACAAAGGAGGATAACTCTTGCGCTCCTATTCAAACTGATTAAATCTTATTTACAGGAAAAATAATATCCGATTCCGACGCAGACCTCGACGAAGACACTCATTTACGATTTCGATTCCCACAGAACGATCTTATATTATATAATATGGATTAGGCACAGCCAACAGGCGAGCATCGCATCTACGCATAGACATGTACATGTATTTTACCAGTCTATGATTATGAGTCCACAGTCTCTTGAAGTTCCAAAAATAAAAAATAAATTAGAAAAACATTTTTTTCTTATTTGTTTTTTAGTTTTTGAAAATGATTTGATTTATTTGATTTTTGGTGTTTAACGTCACTTTCAACAATATTTCAGCTGTATCATGGTAACCAGTTTTAGTGGTGGAGGAAGCCGGAGTACCCGGAGAGAACCACCGACCATGGGCAAGCAACTGGTAAGCTTTATCACTTGCGGTTGCGAGTCGAGTGCACCTTTTTTTGTAATTTACAAAGCCGGGCGTGAACATTTGTGGACATTTGTTTGATCCTTTTGTACTTGACAAAATGTGGTTATTGTTCAAAGAAGAGTTTGAAGATACCAATGGGGTAATCAGAATCCGTATATCGAATTTGAATTTTTGGTGTTTAACGCCACTTTCATCAATATTTCAGCTATATCATGGCGACCAGTTTTAGTGGTGGAGGAAACCCGACCCTTGGCAAGCAACTGGAAAACTTTATCATTTGTGGCTGCGAGTCGAGTGCACCCTTTTTGTAATTTGCAAAGCTGGGCGCGAACCCACGCCGTATTGGTGATAGGCTTGTATGAGTTGTTAGATCCAGCGACCTAACTCATTGAGCCACCCGGGCCCCTTAGTTTTTGAAACTTCAAGTGACTGTGATGAGTCAAACGTCTATCATTTAAACAAAGTATCCTTCTCATCTGGGGGTCGTGCACAGGGGCTTGTTACGATTTTTTTTTATCCCTTGACTACTCTAAAAAATACATTTTTGTACACATGAGACAAATGAGAGTAGTCGAGGGATACAAAAAAATCGTAACAAACCCATGTGGGTCGTGTTGCTCGTATGTGTTTATGTACATGTTTTGTAAAATAAATGATGAGAGTTCATAACGTTAAATTCTGACATGATTATTTGTAAAAATGTGGTTCAAAGTCCACCGAAATGTCAATGATATAAGAACACAAATAATAGCTTTCATAAAGAAATATATAATCATCCTTTTCAAGCACAAATCAATTCATAACTCCGACAGAAAAGGCATAAAATATCGAATGTCTTACCCCCGCTGATCCACTTCTCTTGTTGTAAACAAACAATTTTGATCGGACCAATCGGCAGTTGATCAAAATGAAACAAGTAAGAGAAACCAGCTACCTCCTACGACCAACCCTGGAATATGCAGCAATGGTTTGTGATCCCACCACCCAAACCCTGATACAGACATTCGAAAATGTGCAAAGAAGAGCTGGCCGCTTCGATGCGTGACAAGCATGTTGACATCACTTGAGAGGCAGACTTTAGAACAATGGAGGAGGATAAGCAGACTCGTTATGATGTATAAGATCCAGCATCGACTCGTGGACATCTACCGAGACTTATACCTCAGACCTGGTGACAGCAGAACCAGAGGTCAACATAGGTTCATCAAGGAGAGGTCCAATTATGACACTCTCAGAAACTCCTTCCAAAGAACAGCACACGAATGGAACCACCTACCAGACACTACAGTTGGGGCCAGCTCCATAGAGGAGTTCAGGGATAACCTCCAACAATAGGTTAGCCACGCCAACCAGTGTAAATAGTTTTAAGGGTTGGCAACTGAATCAATATTGTTTTAAAAAAAATCATCTTTATACTCCTACAATTGCTTGACATTTTTTCCCCCTTTGTTTTGAAACTATGAGCGACATGATCAACGAAATCGTGTGACGACAGCTTTAGGGGCGAAACAAGAAGGTCTAACGAATGTCCATTTTTAAATAAATTAATCGTTTCATGTACGTTTCCTTTCTATTTTTTGGGGGGATTATTTTTAAACTGGATAGTTATTTTTTTATTCAATTTAAAAGGCTGTTTCCTGTACTTCACTCTGTAATGATCATTTATGGCAAGTCTTGCTGTTGTGCTCCGTTTGATGTTGGCTTAAAGTAGTCAAACAATTATTGAATTGAAAAGGTCATTTATTATTAAACGACGATCAAGCAACATAATATGAAATACAACTAATTGTCATGATCACCAGTAAACAATAACATTTAGCTTTTAGAAAATCAATCAAATTTGGTGACATTAACAAACAACTAATCTACGAAAATTATGTACGAAAATAGATAACCACCATCAAAGATGGGGATGGTTATGCGCAGACATAAGATGAAATACAATAGTCATCATTAAACAATAATATATGCTTTAAAAAAAAAAGAAAAAAAAAATATGGTGACAATTAGGCCACTCCAAATTAATTTCTAGTTCTTCGGACAACCATGCGAAAAATATGGTAGCGAGCGAGCGCAATTCTTTTATTTTATTTTTTTTCAAAATTGGGTTTTTTGGAGGGGAAGCATTTTTCAACAAGCGAGCGATTTTTTTTTTTAAAAATGAGCGAGCGATTAGAATTTTGTGGATACAAGTCTCATAGATTAGTGCATGTAGTTTTCTTTAATTGCAGGATCCTAAAGTTACATAGAAATGCAGGTATAATTGACATGAATGAAGTCAATGTCTTTTAATAAACAGGAAAGGATTACTTCATCTTGGCACTTGAGTGTACAGTATGATACAGGAAGCGGCCCATAGTGTACTTAGATCATTTGATACACTGTTGATATATTTTAGCAAATAAAACACAGATATTCCAAGAACATATCTTTTATTTGTGAAAAAAAAAACAAATGTAAAAAAGAAGTAACAAAATATTTCCATCTTGGAATAATAAAAACTTGTATATACGGTAATAAAAAAGGTCATCCTGACTATAAGTTGTATATATATATATATAAAGTCATTACAAAACAGTTGAAATTGTGTATTTGTTTATTTGTAAGTGAATTTTTAATATGGTAATTGATCAATTAACATCTCTCTAACAAAGACTCATTTTCAAGTATATAAGAACTTCATGGTGTGTAATACTTGAATGTCCAGTGTTCTCCCCAGAAATTCAAAAGTTCAAATATGACTATGAAAAAATATTGAACTGTTTTCTGGTAAATATGTTCTTAAAATTTCTGTTATAAATCGTCTGAGATAGTTACAGGGAGGAAAATATATCACTATGCTACAAAATATAGTACCATGGTAGCATTGGAGAACACTGAATTTCCACTTTTCAATGGTCAAATATTAATGCAATTTAAAGAGAAGACTCAGTAATATTAGTGAAAAAAAATAAGCTGCTTTAATCAAAATTTGATATCCAAGTGATAATATCAGAAAGAAGTTGTTGTGGACCACTGAGCTTCTCATCAACTGGCTTTGGGGGGAGCGGAAGCTCATTCTGTTCTACTAGCATAACAGCAAAGGCATTTGATTTATGTGGATCACAGGGTGACGTTTTGGGGATTGACTCTATGGAAGAAATATGGAATTGTATAAATTTGCATGTGCCGATTTTCATGTTTAGGGACACTTCAATACTAGCGGATGCCTGCGTTTGCTATGTGATTTGGATTTTGACGATCTCATCGTAACTGTAGACCTGTAAAATCTCTTGACATTGGGGTCTGCTTTTTACTATTTCGTATAGTTCTATAAATGTCCATATCGTCTACTTCCAATGCTGTATTGTTAATTAGTTTCTTTGATTGTCTCTGAGACACGACGGAAATAACAAAAAGCTTGCCCATTTTATATTTGTATTCCTCTACTTCATTTTTGATCGATATTTAACGTTTCTTTACGATATTTAGGCACCTTTCTGTGAAATGTACAAGTGACTGAATTTTTTAATTCTAAAATTTGGATTGGACGAGGGCGGCTCCGCAATTGACGCGGGGAAAAATAAAAAGTATTTTTGTTCTTGTAGACATCAAAATACACGCGGCGAATCCGACGAACGAGGTATTAATTTGGCATGGCCTTAAGACAACTAATCTACAGAAAATTATGCACAACAATTATCTAACAACCATGAAAGATGGCAATGGTTACGAATAATATAACATTCATCTAAAATTTATAATATTTCTTAAAAGCACCATCTTATTGTGTGATCTAAATTCCTGAGTAATCAATATATACATTTGTATATTGTGAGGGAGGGTGGGAGTTTGTAAAATTCCTTTAAAACTTTTCCACATATATTTGGTGTTGCTGAAACAACATATAATGCTCGAATGATTTAGGTAAGATATTTCCGCGCAATCGCAGTCATTGTGATGATTGTATAACTTTTATTACATGGGATTTAACTCTGTTCATTTTATGAAATTCTTAGAAAGATTGTAGGAATTACCTCCCTTCTGCCATTGGATAAGTCATCACCCCAACTTGCCATAAATTTATTTATCTCTATAAAAATACTTTTATCAAACATTAAGTATGTATTCTATAGAAATACATCTATTTTGCTAATAGATACAACCTATGTGATAGAAAATGGCCTATTATATATACAAGATGTATCTTAGTCGGAACTAACTTTCGTGACGTCTGTAAACATTGCGGATTCTCCGTCAGGAAAATCTCAACGCACTCGAGATTTATCTTACTAATTTTAAATATAAAGACATTCTTTTCACATTGCTGGGAAATGCACCGTTCAATACATAAACAATTATTCGACAACCAACTGTAAATCGCCACCAACCTGAGAAACGCAGGGCAATGATTGCTTACTCTAAACAGTGTCAGTGACAGCGATCATGAAATGGATGACGTGACGTAACAATACTTGTGTGACGTAAACTATGGCGATTGTCATTTTTTAAACGATCGAACTTTAGTGAGATATCGTTTAATGCTAGCGCTCATGTAAACCGGAAGACACTGCTTTACACAACATGTGTCGCAACCTTCCGCCCAGACAAAACTATAGTCCATATAGAGTCAATTGTAAGAGGGCGAGTAACTTAAATATCAGAAAGAGCATGCATGCAACATTCATATATTATAAATCCCCCTCAATATCGGGTACTTGTATGCACGTTTGCTCATCTATCAGTATTTCTTTGTTGCAACGCGGATTTTGCGGATGGATATTTCAATATCTAGAAATTGATATTGTGTTTGCAGCGCCAGCCCTTGTCCGAGTGACGCCCTGCCCTTTTTCTCTATTTGTAACAGCACCCTGCCCTTTGTGACTAACGTGGATGTCTTTTTCGTAAACACAAGTGCCCTTTTTATATGTGTTTTCATTTTTTGTCGCTTATATGTCGCCAGTTTGGTTCACGTTTCGAACAACTGTTTCATGTTTACATTGTAGCGCCCCTATCTAATTTGAATATGTCAAAGTTAAATTTAGAACATTAACTAATGTAACGTATATCGATCGATTTTCTCATTAGATTTCACGGTAATTATAAAAAATTGAACTTTGAAATTCATATCATTCACAATGCCTTCCCGGAAAAGACGTTTGAAAGAAAGTGGCAAAGGAAAACAAAAGTTTGACATCGTATTTTTCAACTTCGTAAGTCGATATAAAAAATGAGTTATTTCCCTTTGTTATACATTTGTACTTGAAACAAACCAAAATTAACAAAATCTAATATGCCATTTACATTATTTTATTATCAAACACAATAAAACCAGTTTAAAAGTTTAATCTGAAATAAAAACCTGTCTACTTAAACTGAAACAAAGACAATATTTAGCAACAACCAGTTCTATACATTACCTGTAGTAATAACACACATGCGTAAATAGACATCCATTACAATACAGATATTTTGAAAAACTTTACAACATTGGTATAAAAAAATTTAAGATCAATTATATCAAATTTTGTTCTACTTTGGATTGAAGTTTATATTTTTCTAGACAGCAATCTTTATTTTTTGAAGTAAATGAACCACAGATTAACCCATTAAAAAGAAAATTAACTGATTCTGACACTCCCAGAAAAAGTCATAGTGGTCACAAAGTGGGCTTTGATAACAATTGGAAGTAAAATCGACCATGGCTTGAGTGTGTTGAAAATAGTATGAAGTGTTTCTTGTGTACCAGACACAATATGAAAAATGTATGGGCTACAACAGGATGTGTGTCACTTAGACTAGATGAAATTAAAGAGCACGAATCAAGTACTGACCGTATTAACTCTGTAGCTATAGAAGCTCTGCGCATTAAAGTGCCCTTTTTCGGCCAACGTTTACGCATAAAAGTGCCCTTTTCAGAAGTAGAAACCTGCCCTTTTGAAATCCTAGCTAGAACACTGGCTTACTATGTAAGAGACTTTGATTTTCGTACTGCGTCTGAAATTTGATATTTGAACAACAAAAAATGCGTGTGGATATTTCAGCAAGTGAACAAAAATTGTACCTTTCTACTTTTGTCCTGTTCCGAAATGTGTGTTTTCTGTTTTTAATTTTAGAATAAATTTTAAAACATATAGTCTATTTATACATTTATACAAATCAACTTGTTTGTCAGTGTCGTTAGTTCTCGACCATCGTAGTTTTGTTCAAGATTGGGAACCAGTGCTTTAGACAACATGTGTTCTAATGTTTGACGTACTATCTAATGAAAAGTCTAGAAAATCCCGAAGAGGTTTTGACCTGTTAACCTTGACTCACTGCTGACGTATTTATGTCAACAATACATTCTTTTAAAGTATGTTCCACCTAAAAATAAGCATGAAATGAAAGTATCGATGTAGGGCAACCGGCAAACAAACTTGGACAACAAATAATGAAAAAAAAACCTGTATAATACTCCAGTAGGTGTCCGTAAATGGATGAGGGAATTCCGGGAACTGAATGTTGATGTTGGCTTCAAAACAAAAATGATAAAAATGGAAAGGACACGGATGTTGTCTTCGGAAGGCTATATATATATACAATGTATATCATTGGATAAAAGTTCATCGTCAGATCTATTAATAAGTGTTGTAAATTTTTTCAAGAGTCACATTCCCCTTCCGCGAAAAAGACCCCATATAGAAAAATATTTCCCTTT
>MJUT01010586.1:24329-36915 GCA_002080005.1 Gigantidas platifrons | reverse complement strand
ATGGATGTTAGAGACCAAAAACATTAAAAGAGGAATTATGTTTTCTATATAGAAAAGACATTGAAATTCAAATTTCAAAATCATATAAATGCTTATTTTCGATTTTGGTATATCAAATATTTGAGCCTAATATTTTTAGTAAAAAGGATACTGGGTTCATCAACTTGACCACTCCGCTGCAGAATCTTTCTTTCAAATGGGGATGCATATTGACGATTTGTGCATTGTGATTGTTGATTGGCATCTGTCTCCAGCTTTACATTCTTGACAATAACAGCTCAACATTCGGACATCAAGATGATTTTCCATTTCCTTACTTCGAACACAGTGAAGTTTTCTCATTCCAGGAAGTGTTTTTATATTTGTCTCTCTTGTCCTATTTACTTCTTGTTTTTCAACAAATATGAACTCTCTCTTTCTTCCTCCTTCTTCATTTATTTTAAGTGGTACTGACAACTTCTTCTGTCCAAAGTCAAAGAGATCTTGGGCATCTTTAATGATTATCTTTCCACTGACAACTTATATTTTTTGTTCCATTGATGTTTTCATTAAAACAATTGCAGTACAAATGTATATATGATCTCTTCTATTTTTGTAGTGTCCGTCCAACTCAATGCTATCATAGTTTATATTCCTCATATTTTATTTCTTAAGTTAGACAAATTATTATACAGTACAAAGTCATCAATAATGACTCTGATATTAACTTGCTGAAATGATTTCTTCTTTGAATTAAATAATGCAATATATTTTTTTAAAACTCAAAATCTCCAGCATGAACAAGCTTAGCTCAAAATAGAACTCATATTTTTGAAAAGTGACATTCAAACTAATCTGGAACATTTGTTTGAGTTGAAAGGGGTTAAGGGCAATAGAAATGGCTATTTTATGACATGTTTCTGCAATCTTGTCAATGCATTGTGTATTTAAATGTGTGGACGGACACTACATTTGTGGTGGACGGACACTACATACATAGTTTTTCTATATAATTTATTGTATATCAAAGTAATTAACATAAAACTTGTGCCATGAGTACCAGCCCAGACAAAGGCATAATGCATATGAAAGACATCTTATATATACTTGTCGTTTCTGTTTTGCAAGGGGTGGACGGACACTACAGATATTTTCGGAAAATTCACTAGATAATTCAACAAAGCAGTATTACCAAATACGTTCCAATATCAACCACACATCCAATTTACTTGTTCATTCAGTTCTCCTATTTGATTTTAAAGCCTTTTAAATTGTTTTTTTCAATGGTAAACAGCTTAAAGAGGTCATAATAGCAGCTATAGTTTAAAATCAAGAAATCTGTTACATAACGGTATTTTTTTTAAAAGCATTTTTTCATAGAAAAACATCACTAAAAGTNCGAAATTTACAAAAATAAATATAAAATCATAAAAGCATAAAATCTTTTCAACAAAAAACTGTTGGCTACAAAGCCGAGTTTCGGCCTATGAAGTCGACTTCTTAAAATTGTAAAATCTTACACATGCAGTGGCCGGCTAAAAATAGCAACAATCGCAAAAAATATCAAGAGAAAATCAAAATCACAGAATAAAGTGAACCGAAAGAGATAACACATTTTCAATGCTGATTGAACTATTATAAAAAAAAAACAAAAAAACATTTGAATATCATTTTTGAATGCTGATCGGCATTTGACATTTAATACTTCTTTAAGTTTGATGATTTTGTTTAGTCTGTTCTCAATTTGCTTTGCATACATACATTGTATAGCTCTCTGATAAATGAAAATTAAACTATAAACAGTCTATCAAAAATATTTTCCAATCAGAACAACGAAACGCTCGCTATAATTACCAAAAGCGATACATTTTTTGTCAGTCACTGTTCAGTTTTGTTTGGGAAAAAAATTAGTTGAGTTTCAGTTATATCGTGGCGGTCAGTTTTATTGGTGAAGGAAACCGGAGTACCCGGAGAAAACCACAGACCCGTTGCAAGTCACTGACAAACTTTATCACATACTGTTGTATCGAGTGTACCTCGCCCGAGCGGGGTTAGAACTCACAACTTTAGTGATGATAGGCACTGCTTACACAGATAGTTGTAAATCCAACTACCATGTGATCACGACCACGACGTCCCCTATATATTGAACTTGTTTTCAGCCTGATTATAGCTGAAATACTGTACGATGGACGTCAAACAATAATCAACCTTATGATAGGTTTGTTAAACCGCCCTGGGCTTATAATGTTTGTCATAATTTCACGGACTTTGACTATGCCAGCATGCCATTGTTTCGCCTTGCAAGGTCTGGGTTATGTTGTCGCAACAAAAAAATCCACCATGACTAAGGAAGTAGTCATTTTGTTTTACGTTTTAAATGAGAGGCTGTAATATATTTTTTAATAACCGATACGAACATCAGCAGAATTTTTTTTATTGTGATTTTTGTATTGAATACATTGTTCACTAGAGAGTCGTAGGAGTGGACCGGAAAGCGTAAGGGGAGGGCACAAGCTTAAAAGTGGAAATCAAGTGAGGGAACAAGCTTCAGAAGTGGACCTGGGAGTGGGTGGCAACTTTAAAAGTGTGTGGGGAAATCTTCAAACCATGACTGAAAAGGATGAAATTTTCAAAAATTAACACACAAAACGGGTCTTTTGGAATCAAAACTATCGAAAAACATCTTAGTTGACTTAATTCCATGCAAATATTTCACTTATACTAAATTTATACCAAATAATTTAAAGTGCTACCATTGACCCCGTCCCTGCTCCTATGCCCCTGCATTATATATTAATATATTAAACACGGTTGCTGAAATCTGATCTATTTTTTATATCTCAACCAAGTATCAACAAAAAGACACAAAACTGTTTTATATTGACATAATCTGAGGACCAAAAAGCTGTACAGCATATGATATCTACAGTTAATATGAACCATTGCTTATTGATTTCACAGGATTTTAGTAGAAGAATTTTACCAAAATAAATACAACTTTTATCTTAACAGATCGTGTGATACTGTCAGAAAAATAAGTTCAATGACAACTTGAGGTTCATCTGAGCCTGAATCGCTCACATAGTTATTCGTGCACTAAGTACTAGCATTTGAGTTCACAAATTTTGTAGTGTCGGAGACAAACAAAAAGAGGAATCTTTATAGAGGACCACCCATACATAATTTGATTTACTCTAAAAATCAAACGGCCAAGCCAATTATGAGGAAATGATAAAAAAATATATGACATTTTAAGGGTGAAAACGCATGACCATAGCTTAGGGATTTCTCCTTGTTGTCATGGTAACTGCACGTTGCAATGTGTATCATCATATGGTAATTTTGATCAAGTATGATATTTAAAATAAAACCATGTTTGTTTCTGAAGATATGCTTTAAAATTGATGTCAATATTATTTTAATATACAAATTTGTACGACAGAACTGAAGAAGTTATCTCCCTTTAAAGGGTAAAAATGTACCAAATTATAAAGGCTAAAAAATATACTAAATCTTCAATATATCCATGGCGACTTTTTTTCTGTTAAAGGGGATGCAGTAAAGTTGCTAAAACACCACTTTGAAATTCTGTTGCAATTTGTTTTCGGTTCGGCTATTTTTATCATAGATTGACTGGACTAAAGGTATTTTATTTAAACCTAATAATTAATCAAAGTAGATCGAGATCAAATACAAAGAACAGGATATCTGTGTAAATCCTGTGGTCTTTTTTCATTGTACATATCCCAGATGCATGCCAGATATGTAAATTGCTGATGTCTTAAGATAAAAAGGTCAAAACTTTGCAAAGCACATCCTTAAGTACCATAAATTAAGACCAAATTATGACAATGCCGTCTTTTGAGGTATAATTCGTAATTGGATAAATAATTCACCGCACGCCAACTTTTTAATTATCTTTCTTTATGAAGGTTTCTTTTTAAAACATTAATATTATGAAATTAAAAGACGCTTCTTTCTTAGTTATAATTTATTCTTTTTTGATGAGTAACAATAAAGTACGGAGGCCGTTAACTGACATGATAAATATTTTTCTGACGTAACACGAAATAGTATTTCGCATAAACTATTTAAAAAAAATATCTATGAACGAAATAAAAAAAATTCTCATGTCAGAAAACGGGCTCCGTAAACTATTTCGTATAAACGAAATTAAAATGCTCATGTCAGTTACTGGGCTCCACAATAAAGCAACATATTAATATGCATTTACTTAGCTTTTTTTTTCTATTTCAGATGAGTGCGTTTTCATCGCATATTTGTGTATACATGTAAACAAAATAATATAATGTGTAGTTGTTGTGTATGACCTCACGGAAACGGCCTTGTCTAGGCTTTTATTCATTAGAGAAACTTTCTAAAATATGTTTTTTTTTTCAATCGATAATTTGAGTGCGCATGTGCTAAAGGTAGATATATACCGACATATACTGGTTGACGATATATAGGCCGTCATATTAGAAAATTCAATTATTCTTAATTATACGAGTGTCTGGATTACTGTTCAAACTGTGTCTGAAGTGCTCTCAGAGGAAATATCTTCTTCACGTTTTAAAATTGTGTTTGTTAAAAATGTCCATAAAAAAATCAAGTATTTTAGGAAGCAAATTTGATGTCAGGAGATGGCTAGAATGCAGGATTTTGCACCATTTATCCCAGAGCCTCTGGGGGCCTTGACCCCAGACCCCCTGCCGTAAATATCACCTCGCTGAGCGAGGTGGGAGACTGGCTTTGCCAGTCTATTCATACTCCTATAACTTTTATTTTTTCTCCTACAACTCAAAAAATTAATGACAAGGTGTGAAACATTTCATACTTCACCAAAAAAGCAAATACCGATTTACGGGGAGCAGTTATTTCACTACAGCATCAATAAACATATAAATTTGTCTATCCTGTTACCATGTAAAGTAACAGGATAGACTGATTTGGTAACAGGATATACAAATGTCCGTTCCTGTTACCATAAACAATATCGTTTTACTAAATTTATATGTAACAAAGGCACTTCATATTAGATTGATTCAAAAGACAAATATAAACTGAATGTTACGAAGTGCTTCAATTGGATTTGTATTGCCTGTAGTCGTTTTTACAGCAATCAAAAATCTATGTTTAGCCTTTTTTTTCAGGGCGCAATATTAAGTACATTTTTATTTTGTTACTGCAAAGAAATTAAATATTTTTAGATTGTTTTCTGAAAGACCACTAACATATCTTTGAGAAATAAGTTACATATTTTACACATTTTGTCTCTTAATAGTCAAAAAGTTCTCTTGACTTTGGCAACAGGATAGACAAAATAATGCACCATCTGTCGAACATTTGTCAATAATATGTTTTTTTTCAACCTTGCAATTTCAAAAGGAGACATTTTTTGATTTGATTGATGATTTGATTTGATTTTTGGTTCTTAACGCCACTTTCAACAATATTTCAGCTATATCATGGCGACCAGTTTTAGTGGTGGAGGAAGCCGGAGTACCTGGAGAGAACCACCGACCATGGGCAAGCAACTGGTAAACTTTATCACTTGCGGTTGCGAGTCGAGTGCACCCTTTTTTGTAATTTACAAAGCCGGGTGCGAACCCACGCCGTATTGGCGATAGGCTTGTATGAGCTGTTAGATCCAGCGACCTAGCTCATTGAGCCACCCGGGCCCCTTACATTTTTTTTAAATGACCCATTTAGGAAAAAATAATATCCGATTCCGACGCGGACCTCGACGAAGACACCCATTTACGATTTCGATTCCCACAGAACGATCTTAGATATTATATTAACTAGATTTTTGCACATGATTTTGTTTGTTTTCAATTTATCTGCCGGTACCAGACACTACCGTAGCCGGGTAAAAGTACCGGTGTTACATCCTAGTTTTTCCCCCATACAAGAATTTCCCCCTGAAAAATGGGTATAAACTCAAATTTTCCCCCGGAAAATCTAGTATATACCAGATTTTCCCCCGGGAAAAAATTGGTATATACCCAGTTTTCCCTCCACGGAAAATCTGGTATGCGTATACACATACTAACTTTTCCCCATACTGGTTTTTCCCCCTTATGAAGTTACAGCATCAACATGCATCTGATCATTAATTTCTCGATTCCTTACATTTTAATTATACATAAATGGAGTTTTAATATCAGTGATAAGACTATATATGCTGAATTAATCGAATCGCTTTATTCAAATCGAAGTCGAATTTCATTCGAACGCAGCGTTACACTTATTCCTGGAACAAATTTAATAATGTCACACCCAAATTTTGAATTTCGCAAACTTATAGCAAAATTTAGAATTTGTGATCACAATTTAGAAGCCGAATTGGGTAGATATAAAAAATGTACCCCGATATCTTAGAATTTGTAATATTTGCAAAAGTAACAGTATTGATGATGAATCTCATTTCTTTTTCCATTGCCAAAGAAATACAAATATCAGAAATAATTTTTTTATCCAATTTTGACTCTACAAATTCTGAAATTGACAAAATGAAATGTATTCTGAATCCAACAGATTTTCGACAGGTTAAAAGTCTTGGCTCCTTTTTGATGAGTTCAGGGGACCCTCAGACTAACAAACCAGATCATTGATTTGCTATGTACATGTATTTTATTACTATGTTTATTTGTTTGTTATTTTGTCACAAGCTTTATGTTTGCTTATATGACAATAAAATTATTATAATGATGATTCGAATCGCAATTGAAATTTATTATCGATTTTGTGATGTGCATTTAATTATCATTCAATGCCCATTATTTTTTACATCTATGTAAACTAGGCAAAACGCTACACTGGATGCAATCTCATGTCTGGAAGCCTAGTCTAGCGTCCATTTCGCTGATCAAAGTACACGTCATTGCCTGAGGCTATCTCCAGCATTCTTTGGGGCAGGGATCATATATTTGGTCCCAGTTGGGGTCAGGATTTTATCACCGTTCAGTAAAGACCCATTGATTTACCTAGGTAGTGCCACACTCTATGATCTAATGTTTGTCTGACACATTCTCCGTTTCGCTTCTCGATTCTATCAAGGTCAGTGGGTTCGCGCCCGGCTTTGTAAATTACAAAAAAGGGTGCACTCGACTCGCAACCGCAAGTGATAAAGTTTACCAGTTGCTTGCCCATGGTCGGTGGTTCCCTCCGGGTACTCCGGCTTCCTCCACCACTAAATCTGGTCGCCATGATATAGCTATAATATCGTTGAAAGTGGCATTAAACAGCAAAAATCAATCAATCAGTAGTTTTGAATATTTGATAAAGTGCCAGATACCTACCCTTTATCATACCCATACCCTGTATACTCTCCTGTTTAAATATATGATAAAGTGTATAAAACATGGCAGCAAAGGCCCTCTGGATGATATTGGTATCTCGGGATGATACGGCATATGATACGGATTTTGCCATGTAATATTCTATATATATATACATGTATATATATGCTTTTCTATTCTATGTGCCAATATCAACAAATACAGATAACACAGATAAACAAACTTTATAAGACGAAATTACGGACATGGTTCCTACATGGACATGAAGTGGCACAAGTGAAGGTATAACCCCCCTTTTCGTACGCGGGATTCAGACCCTTTTTAAATCGTACTCAGGATTTTTACAGGTGCGTCCTGGACGCAAGTAACTTCTTATATTGGACTTGGACGCATAATTTGGAGAAAAAAACGGGTGACTCGAACCCATTTGCAAGATGTATGCTGGATTCGCTGTCTTTTTTTAAAGCGTACTCTGGACTCAAGGGGAGGGGGTTATACCCCCATACGTTGTCTGTTAATATACATGTAACCCACTCATATTTAATGTCAAAGTCCCGGTAAACGAGAAGTACGTGTACAAATTGTACTAATCTCGGGCACAAAAATGCCTAAAACGTACGACCCACCTAAATGCATTAGCAGTTGCAAACCAAATATAGATAAAAAATTAAAGCATATTTATTTATGACAGACATTTTTAGAAGGGTTGAATGACGTACGAATGGATAAGACGATTCTAGAGTACCACCACTCTACCATTTGGATGTAATGGGTTGGACGTTTCCGTCAACTCCTCGTTCCTTTGGCATTTGGAACTAATACTTTGCCCAGTTTAGTTTTATGTTCATTGTATTTTTATTCCACGAGGCTATATGTGTTAAGAAGAGTTGGGGTCCAACAAAACATGTTTAACACCGCCACAATTTATGCGCCTGTCCCAAGTCAGGAAGCTCTAGCTATATGAGTCCTGTCCCAAGTCAGGAAGCTCTAGCCTATATGAGTCCTGTCCAAAGTCAGGAAGCTCTAGCCTATATGAGTCCTGTCCCAAGTCAAGAAGCTCTAGCCTATATGAGTCCTGTCCCAAGTCAGGAAGCTCTAGCTATATGAGTCCTGTCCCAAGTCAAGAAGCTCTAGCCTATATGAGTCCTCTCCCAAGTCAAGAAGCTCTAGCTATATGAGTCCTGTCCCAAGTCAGGAAGCTCTAGCCTATATGAGTCATGTCCCAAGTCAGGAAGCACTAGCTATATGAGTCCTGTCCCAAGTCAGGAAGCTCTAGCTATAAGAGTCCTGTCCCAAGTCAGGAAGCTCTAGCCTATATGAGTCCTGTCCCAAGTCAAGAAGCTCTAACCTGTATGAGTCCTGTCCCAAGTCAGGAAGCTCTAGCCTATATGAGTCTTTTTGCAGAGAGTACTCAACATATAAACATACGAACATTTACGTACGATATTTCTACAGTGAATGTATAAAACAGTAAAATTAATGAAAAACGGACTAAGAAACCGTATATATATGAGTTCATGTATATACACTATAATTATATGTTTTGTACCTAAACTGTATTGTATTATCTGTCAATCGAGCACCTCTTTCCCTCTTATGAATGTGTATTATTATTTGTATTATTTTGTTTATATATATTTCTTGTATTTGCCCTATATGGGCCCTTTAATTGGCTAATAAAGATAACTCAACATATAAACATACGAACATTTACGTATGATATTTCCACAGTGAATGTATTGAGCTAAATCCTAAAACAGTAAAATTAATAAAAAACCGACTAAGACACCGTATATATATGAGTTCATGTATATAGTAAGTATTCAATCTAGGGGGAAATCTAGTATGGATTCAGTATAGGGGGAAATCCTAGTATATACTCACTTTAAATGCACCTTAATGTGAGAAAATAGGATGTATGATAATAAATATCACCTTTTACCGACACACACAACTCAAAAAAACATATAGTTTTTCAATTTATTATGGGGAAACCCACACAGCGAAATTCCGATTACTGAACCGTAAAAGCCGTATTTATAGACTATCATAGTATGTCTTATCAGGACAAAATATTGATCAAGTAGCATGGGGCAACCATTTTTCTTTCATCAAGGTTATTTGTATTTTCTCTTCTTGTCATAAGATTGTATTATCTAAAGTTTAAAATATACCGAATTATGTAAGACGGAAATAATCTGAAATATTTTGTTTAACCGTTTTAAACAAAACTATTTGATTATTATTTTTTTCACTTTCGTTTTCCATTGCGTACAATGTTGTGAAAATTCAACATCTTGTAAAAGTTGACAAAACACAATTTATCATAAATAAATGATGTTTATAAAATTAAGTAAATTCCGTTACCTTTTTGTTATTCACTGTGAAAACATGTTCAAATGACTGACCAGTTGCAATGAAATTGACTGCCGTGTACACACTGACTAACTTCCACCCATATCAGGTGATCGATAGACACTGATGACGACGTTCGCTTAATTATCTCCCTTAATACTTGTTATGCTCATTCTTCTGAACAAAATTATGTATAACCTATTGTATATAGAAATAGTATGTATGTATATTTCTAATTAAACTTGTTTTCGATTCACTTTAATTATGTGTATTATCTCATATTTACAATTTATCTTATTGTACAATATTTATTAATTATTTTTAATAAAATATGTTTAAACTAATTAAGTAAGAATATCAATTGTGCATTACGGTGTAAACAATCCTAATTGACAATATTTGGTTTTTAGAGGTGATTTTGTTTAACTACGTAATTAGTAGGCCTATCCCCAAAAATAAAACAAAAAACAGTATAAATGGATCAATAATCTTACATAACAATATTTGAATTGATTTTTGGTGTTTAACGCCACTTTCAGCTATATTTCAGCTATAGCATGGCGACCAGTTTTAGTGGTGGAGGAAGCTGGGTGTACCCGGAGAGAACTACCGACCCTGGGCAAGCAACTGGTAAACTTTATTACTTGCGGCTACGAGTCGAGTGCACACTTTTTTGTAATTTACAAAGCTGGGTGCGAACCCACGCCGTATTGGTGATAGGTTTGCATGAGATGTTAGATCCAACGACCTAACTCATTGAGTCACCCGGGCCCCAATAACTTCAACACAAAGATAAATAATTTCTACACAAGATTACTCCATACAACCTTATGTGATACATTTTTTCAGTGACTTGCCGCAGGTCGGTAGTTTTCTTCGGGTACTGAGGATTCTTCCCAATAAAACTGATCGCCACCATATAATTGACATATTGTTTTAAAGTGACGTTAAACACCATAACCTTCACCCAAAGTTTCAATGTGGTGTATGCAAGAAATACGTGAAATGTACGGTATGATACTGTACATTTCAAACATACCGTCGGTATCTAACTTGTACAATAATTGAACTTGTAAATAAAATGAAATATGCATGTTTTTGGTTTTTCAGTTTTCTTTCTTTTTTTTTTCTTTTTTTCTTTTTGCTTTGTACAGAAAATTAATTGATATTTTAAAGGAACACCTGACCTGCATCAAGGGTGGAATTATAAATAGAAAATTTTATTCAAATCTGGTTATGTGCATTTCAATTTTATCGCAATAATCGAACCAGTAACAAAATCTACATACAAAGATGCATTTTTTTGTATTGCAATCTTAAACATTTAAGGCTGTCACGGTTATTCGTGTAACCGTCGGCGGTTAGATTTCAAATACTATCCGTTTAAAGAATTAGTAAACGGTTAACCGTAATGTGTACGTGTATACGAGATCAAGCGTAAAATACGGTCAAGTAAAAGTACAGTAACATCGGTAAAACAAAAAATCAATAACAATCTGAATTGAGATTAAAGATCAATTACATTGGGCCGCAATTAAAAAAATGTGTGTTTCCCCTTTCACCTACCCTGACTTTTAGAGTAGGGTAGGTAGGTAGGCTTTTTTTTTATGGACTGACTACCAGAACATATATTTTTCTGCAGGCTGCATATTAACAATACTGTAACATTGATGTCTTTTATTTGTCAGATTAACTTTGTTTTCTTCTACAAGCAAAAGTCGACTATAAAAAGTGACTACAATGTACATCTAGAATATTTAGAATATTTCAGAGGAATTGACTATGTTAGACTCACAGGGGCTTGCAGTTATATTTTCACATCACCAGGTATGTATTAAAGAGAAGAAGGGAGGACACTTTTTGGGGGACCAAAAGTGAAAGTAGGGTTTCGGCACATTTTTTCGCTTCAAAAACGGTTTAGTCTTTGTTCTTCCCATAAAATTAATGCAAATATCAATGTTTTTTGCTGCTAGACTGGTTTACAGTGGAATAACACTCTTTTTTAAATTCCAAACGGTGCGGACAACTTCTTATCATACTCAATTCCGGTTTCTACGCACTTAATAATACATGTATTGGTAGAAATAAAAAATCCAAATATAATTAAAAAAAGTAGGAAAAAAGACAACTTAAATCTCTTGCATTATAATATATTTTTTCCTTGTCTCAATCAATCTGGAAATATAGGAAGACAATATTTTAAGAATTTCTTTTGACAAGATTGAGTAAATAATTTCCCTGAAAAATGCAAGTTTAAATCCTTCGACCAATGAAAACTTACCTTAATATTTAGTCCGTATAAACGGAATTGAGTATGATAAGAAGTTGTCCACACCGCTTGGAATTTAAGAACGAGTGTTATTCCACTGTAAACCAGTCAATCAACAAAAAAACAACGGTATTTGCATTAATTTTATGGGAAGAACAAAGACTAAACCGTTTTTGAAGCGAAAAAGGTGCAGAAACTCTACTTTCACTTTTGGCCCCCAAAAAAGTGTCCTCCCTTCTTCTTTTTAACACATACCTGGTGAATAGCTGCGGAACTGTAGCCCTTATGGTCCTTGGGCAGTTATTCTGATATTTGCGGACCATAGGGCTACGGATTTCACCCTATCAAAAACTTTCGAAAATGCGCAGTGAAAATTTTGCGCACCTTTCTTGCAAATTATTGTCATGAAATCGGGTCCGAGAACGATCAAACATATATGTATCGTTTCGTTAGATATTTATCTACATTCTTCTATACTTACTTGCCTATTAATAATCACTTCCAGCTCATTATTATAACAAATGTCTCATTTGTGACAAGTCCCGCCTACTTGACGTCAGCCGTCTTGCTACTCCGGTAGTCTCGTTCTGAGGTCACTTGATTTTTCCAATTATAACCCTATTTTATTTATCACTTGAGGTAAGTAAGTATAGAAGAATGTAGATAAATATCTAAC
>MJUT01010578.1:63496-82890 GCA_002080005.1 Gigantidas platifrons | reverse complement strand
ATTTTTTACCTGGTCCGATAATTTTATGCTGAAGCTCGGACCAAATGTCCGATGAATTTTAATGAGAAGCAATAGTAATTTCCCTCAACTTCCCTTTCCCAAATGTTATTAAGTGTAATCTAATTTATAATTTAGTTTTTATTTCAAAATATCTGTGAAACTGCAAACGACAACATCGATATCTGGTACCTTGTGTACATACAATTTTATACCTTAACATACGGAATTCAGGCTAAATAAATCGTAAACCAGTTTCAAAAACTGATATATCTGAGAAACAAAAATACAACAACGAGCAACAACGGACTTGTACTTTCCCGGCGGTAAGTACCGATCAGCATGTCACTTTCCAGTGTTTTTTTTTTTTACTTTCCCCGGTAAACGGGAAATAGGAATTTTCATGCATTGCAGTGTTTATCATGCATATCAGATGGATTTTTTTTGGTCCAGATTAAGGTAAAGCCAGGAATTAAAAAAAGTGTTAAGTTCAAGCTAGTACAAATGTAGTAGTATGTGCTTCATCATATTTATTCAAACAGAAGGGTGTGAGTTGTCAGATAGTTTATACATCCCCTCCATGATCACTGGTAAGGCCAAATAAAAAAAATATGTGTGGTTTCAGTAACGCCCCGAAAAAAAGAGTAGGTAGGTAGGGATTGTTTTTTTTTTATCAATATCAGATGGAAACAAATGATTTTCTTTTACAAAATGTACTACCTGTCTCTTCTTTGCATGATGCATTTATATATGTGGAGGAATTCTATATTAGGACATAAAGTGTGACAAGTAAAAAAATGAAAGTCTTTAATTAAAAGATTCTTGAGAGTTTTTGCATTCATTGATTCAGCAAAATGTCTACATTTTCATCAAATAGCAAGATAAATATTGTACCCATTTTCTCATAATTTTGTGATGCATCAGAGTGTCCACTGTCTGTTGCATTCATAATGTAGTGTCCAAATACAGCTTTTTATATGCCTTAGAACAATTTGGTCCAATGAAATGTCATTCGGTCCAGAAATGTCACCATCATCACTGGACCGAATGTCCAGTAAATTCTAGTTCACCTTGGGAAGCACTGTTAATTGGATAATATATACTGACATTTCTTTGATGTAATATGTTAGTGAACATATATATCTATTGAAAAATGGAAGAAAAGAAAATTCGATAAAAAATGCCATTTTGTCTCTAGTGCTACCTTAAGTTGATAATTTTTTTAAAAATCACGCCACGATATAGCTGAAATACTGCTTAAGTAAACACCAATCAATCAATCCATGGAGCTGGTAACCCTTTTGAAGCACCTGAGTCCACACTCGTTTTTGAGTGGATTCGTATTGCTCGATCTTTAGGTGTCCGTGTGGTGTTTTGTAGATCGTTGTTTATCCTTTTTCTTTTTAGCCATTGTGCTGTCTCTCCTTCATTGATTTACGGGTTTTGATTGCCCCTTTGGTATCTTCAGATTTCAAACTTGTGTGCACTACTAAGAAAGTAGTGCACACAAGTGACCAAGGTCATGTGATCAGATCACAAAGAGTTCAGCTAATTTACATAAAATCTAATACACAACACAATGGTGACATGTGATCTGTGAATGCAACATGTCACAAAAATATGTTAATTAATACAGTTGAACACCGAGAAACATAATGCCTAAATGGATAGATGAGAACTTCAAGAATTTGACTAAATTGGTAAGAAAACGTGACACTTTGTACCTGCATAATGCGAAAATTACTGAATTGGGTTTAATGTTCATTACGACACGTTAGGGGTGTGTTCGACTTGCAATTTGATGAAAGAAAAAAAGAACAAATTTTTGTGTATTACATTAACAGAAAGGTCATGATTTTTTATGGAATTTGTAATTTTTGCCTTAATAGCTATGATCCTATTTATTCCCACCCACCTACCCAGAAAGCACATCAAGGCGAGTTTTTCTACCTTTATTTCAAATGATCCAACAAACAAATTTGATATTTTCCGCCTATAACTATTGTCTTGTAGCTCTAAATTGAGTCTGGGCCGTCGTGGTCTTGATCATGATTGTATGGTAGTTGGATTTACAACTACCTGTGCAATCAGTGTCTATCACCACTGATGTTGTGAGTTTGTCATGGTCTTGATCATGATTGTATGGTAGTTGGATTTCCTCCACCAATGAATCTGATTGCCACGATATAACTGAAATATTGTTGAAAGTGGCATAAAACACCATCAGCCAAAAATTTTACCAACCAGTAAAATGAGTCAAAACCACCGATGTTGTGAGTTCGAATATCACTCAGGGTGAGGTGCACAACATTACTAGTATGTGATGAAGTTTGTCAGTGACTTGCACCAGGTTGGTGGTTTTCTGTGGGTCCTCCAGTTTCCTCCACCAATAAAACTGACCACCATGATATACATTTTTTTTGTACATTTTATGTAGCTGAAATATTGTTGAAAGTGGCGTTAAGCATCATCAAAAAATCAATCAAGCAAACAAACAAATTTATTCTATATTCCTTGTTTACAATTCCTTTGGAAATTTATTTCAAGACACTTGAATGAAAAAAGGGGAGAATTGTTTGTTTCTCAATATGCCATGATTTTTACGAAATGGACAAAGTTGCCACTAAAATAAATGTGGGTTTGAAATTTCTTGACTTGAGCATGAAAATATAGCATTTTTTTAATAAAGACGAAAAAATGTTGCTATTCTTATTTAAGTCTTTTGCATGAGAGTATTTTTTTCGTATTTATGTGGACCGTGCTGTTATTTTTAATTTCAGTGCACACATTTTTTCGTTGTAGTCTCGTATGATCATGAGGGTACTAGATTTAATCAATCGGTATTATTGTGTCCCTTATGAAAATGAAGACTTCCGTTCTCTATTATAAAAGTTGTTCTTGATATTATTTTGGGAGTCTTCTTTGATGTACCAACTTTATTTAGGGGGGCAATCGTGGTCATGATCGTATGGTAGTTGGATATATAACTACCTATGCAATCATTGCCTATCACCACTAATGTTAGTTTGAATCCTGATAATGCGAGGTGTACTTAATACAACATTTTGTGATAAAGTTTGTCAATGACTTGCGGCAGGTCAGTGGTTTTCTCCCCAATACAACTGACCGTCACGATATAACTGCAATATTGTTGAAAGTGGTGTTAAACACCATAACCCTAACTTGATGTAAAATGGGGGCGTATCGGAATCCTGTTTTAGTAATGCTTGTTTGCTTAGTTTTTACAGGTTATGTAATGTTTATGATGTACAAGACATTGTATCCATTCCTTTCTACTGAAACCGAATCAGCAGTGTACTGGTCAGCGTGCTCAACTCGCATGCCATAAATCGTGGGTTCGAGGACTGGTCGGGTCAAACTAAAGACTAAAAATTCATATTTGCTGCTTCTACGATAAGCAGACGGCATTAAGGAATAAGACCAAAGTCTGGTTGGCTCGGAATCAGGGTAATGTGTCAGAGAAGAGCAACATGTCTATCTGCGCAGTGTTGTTTAAGTGAGCTAGCAGTAGAAAAATCCATCTAAGCATGTTGGTCTAGTACAATGCGGACTTAAATCACCATTTTCTTGAAAAGTAACTTGTTTTTGCCATGATATACATGTAGCTGAACATTGGCTGAGTTGGTGTTAAGCAACGATCACACACCTTTTTCCTGCGCGTGTTTTATTCAACACTATTCCCAAACCAGCAAAATCGACAACCTGTTAAAAGACAGTCAAACCTGCCTTAAATCACACATCTTTATAGCAAATCACTGTCTATAAAGGGCAGCCACATTTTCCCCATCAATGAATAGTACATATGATTTTAACCTGTATATAAAGGGCAACTGCTCATAAAGGGCACATTTTCAGGTTCCCTTCAGGGCCCTTTACATAGAGGATTGAATGAAGTTATTTTAATTTGTGTGTGCATTTCAGGGCATATATTTAAAAAAATAAACTTTTCATAGCCAACATAAAAATATAAAATGCAGAAAATATAGTCCTAGTTTTGTTTTGTAGACCTCCAACAGAGCATGTCCAGCAGCTCCCCCTGTGGACCCCTCGTGTATATTCCGACGTACATTGTATTGCGCTAGAGTGTCAAACCGATTCAGATTGTAAGACTACAGGTACTGATTGCTTATAATTAAGTGTTCATGTAAATTTATATGAAAAAATAAAAATGCTCTTCCTCCTATGAAGGGTCAATACTATTTAAAATACATGTATATGATTTCCACCAAACCTTAATTATGTCATAAGATCTAATGTTTTAGGCCAATTAAGTGCTCTTACATAACAACAAAATTTTATATTAATAAAAGCACGGTTTCACTCAGCCACATTTTGTGCCTGTCAAGAACTAGAACCTGGATTTATATCGGCCTATGTGGAGGTATATATTGTGTTCAGTGATTCGTGGTGATTGGGGTGGGGGGAGTCCATCTCTTATGTGTTTAAACTTTCTTTTCAAAATTCTACCTTCCAACTTTATTTCTAAAATATTAAAGTTGTAAATTTAAACTGACTGCAAGCTGAGGTTTGTTTGCTTGTGTTCTCCTAAGCTCACGTATTGAGTATACAAATATATTTCATAATAATAAATAATTGAATCAGGTGTCGATTTCTTAAAATAAACTTTATAGGCAAGTCAAAATTAAGGCTTATGTTTTATGCTTATGTTTTTCAATATTCTACCATTAAGGCTTAACTTAATATCACCACCCCTTTCTCTTACTCCTCCTTCAATCCTCTCAGCCCCCTAAATATCTGCTGATTGATCCTGAAGATATAGTGAAATTTGTCTAAACTGAACCCTGAATAAGCAGGAATCCTGTGTAAACCGAAATTAAAATGAAGTTCCATGAATGTAGGAAATCTTTGTTGATTAAACCTGTATAAAACGAACACCTATTTCCAACAGAAAACTTGGTCCCAAGTAGATTTGGTTTAGACCGGTTTCCCCGGCTTTGTAAATTACAAAAAAGGGTGCACTCGCGATCGACTCACAGCCGCAAGTGATAAAGTTTACCAGTTGCTTGCCCATGGTCGGTGGTTCTCTCATGGTACTCCGGCTTCTTCCACCACTAACACTGGTCGCCATGATATAGCTGAAATATAGCTGAAAGTGGCGTTAAAACACCAAAAATCAAATCGATCAAAATCATGTAAACCGGTTTCACTGTATAAGCATAACGTATGTCTTTGTTATTTTAAACAGGAACAAAGTGCTGTGTCAGTGATTGTGGTGCCTTGCAGTGTGTCAAGTCAGTAGCTGCGGTATGTATTTTCATCTTTCACATGTCAGGGACTAAGTTATTCTAGGGAGGAAGGCATCCTAAATTTAAATGTTCACATGATTTGCTAGATGTACATCCCTTCAAAGAATAATGGCCGTTGGTAACATAATTGCAGCAATGAAATTAAATTGTCAGTGGTCGTAGAATGATCAGATAAGTTTATATATACATATAGGGGAGGGGTTATGGTATTCATCGCAACTTTCAACAATATTTCAGTTATGTCGTGGGGGTCAATTTTACTGTTTTATTGATGGAGAAACCGGAAAAAAAACCTCGATCCGACCTGTCCCAAGTCACTGACAAACTTTATCACATAATATTATATCGAGTACACCTCACCTGAGGGGGATTCAAACTCACAATGTTTGTGGTGATAGGCACTGATTACATAGGTAGTTATAAATACAACTACCATACGATCACGACCACAATGGACCATATAAATATACATATAGAATAACAGTAGTTCTGAAAGTTGAGACAGACATTATTGCTAGTATCACAGCCAGTCCGATGGGATGCTAGTGATAATGTATGTCGAAAGTTTTAAAACTGACGTCATTGTGTTTATCAGTCAAGTTAATCATTAATGTGTTTGACATTGGATTGACCTCTAATTTTCAGTACAAGAGTCGGTTCACTAATACTGGCAATATTATTCCGTGAAATCAAAGGAAAACTGTCCAATTACTGATGAGGTCGAATATCGTAGTCAGAGGGACTGAGGATTTTAATTAGAAAAATCCAGATATTTGGATGAAATCTTTACTTTGTGATATCCAAGGAAATTTTGATTGATTTATTTGTGTTTAGTGTCACTGTCAGCAATATTTCAGCTATATTGTAGCGGGCTAGGGGTGGTAAAATTAGGGTTTTACCCCTTTGGTATCTTCAAGCTTCTCTTTTTAAAGTGTTCCTGAGTATCTGTCTAACCCAGGGTCACTTAAGTTCCTTTGCAGTCTATGGGAGATAACTCACACAAATAAATAATTCAGAAAAGTTTATGATTTATTATCTTCAGAAATAAATATATTTTCATTTACAGTCAATTTACACACTGCAGTTTAAAGACAATAAAACTATCTAGTGTCAACAATATTGAAATATCAACTAGAATTATTACTGGATACTTCCCATTGATGTTGGGTGGTGTGATCTTGGTTCCTACAATTTTTTCTTCGTTTTTGGTAATTTTCGATTATATCTTCTTTAGTGTTTAATGTTAAACTAAAGAATAGATGTATAGGTCAAGTTGTTCTTATAAGTGTATTTCTGCTGTTTCCTTAGCAACTAGTGCTTCAGTTCCCATATTTATTGAGATATTTCTGTTTTCTAGCATAAAATGTTTATAACCCAGTACAGCAATTTAATAAAAATCTGAGATATAGTGGTTAAATTAAAAAAAAACAATTATCAGGATCTCCCATGGAACAACACCATTAAAGAGGATACCATCCGTTACCCAGACCTCTTTGCTGGTGGGAAAGGGATCAATGTTTGGCCCATTGTCAAGGACTCCACCCCAACACCCTGTTCATGGCCCTTTTGACCTTGTTGGCTATTCTTGCTGGCAGCAAAAGGGCCCACATAATAGTTCAGGGAGCTTAAAATGTAGGTCCTCCACTGGATGTGTACCTATTCATTACTACTAGAGATGCTATCTATATACATCTTTAATTTTGTCAAATGCAACTTTCACAAGATGAAGATTTTTAGTACATTTATTTTACATGTTTTTTAATCTGATGTATTTGTTATTACCTGACATATTTATATTTGTATAATAATTACATCTAAATATTTTGGCATCTTTAAAATAGATTATGATGGGAGGAGTCTGAGAGTAGAAAGAGTGTTTCATCATCTGTAAAAATTGCAATAATTTGGATTAGTAAATGTTTAGAACTATATTTTATTAGTTAACTCATAAAAATTTAGAACATGGGATGGAAATAAGAACATCACAAAAGGTCCTTAAATACACAAACAATAATGTAGTTGGTAGTTGCATGGTGTAACGGTCTTAATGTGATTATAGTTACCCTACTATCCAAATTACATTGTCACAATGCTTTGACAAAGTAATTTGGCTATGAAAGTCCTTTTAGGGTTGTACATTTTTTGTAGCTGTATAACTATAAAGAGATGGTTGTAGTTGCGTGTCTAAAGGTCTTTAGGTGGTCGTAGTTACGTTGTGTAAAGGTTCCTAGGTGGTCGTAGTTACATTGTGTAAAGGTCCCTAGTTGGTTGTAGTTGCATTGTCTAAAGGTCCTTTGGTGGTTGTAATTACGTCACATAAAGGTCCTGATGTCATTAAAGTGGTTGTGGAAAGGTCTTTTACTACATAGTACCACAACGTGGTATTTACGTCTAGGGGAGTCCACAAATCGGAGTAGTTAAAACGTAAAATTTTTACATTGTAACAACGAAAAAGTTACGTTGTCACAACGTTTTGACAACGTAATTTGACTAGTAGGGATGCATATATTTGCTAGGGAGTGAGTGATTGTTGTTTAACGTCAATTCAGCAATTGCCCAGCTATTTCATGGTGAGAACAAGTTAATTTTTAATGAGATGATGATGAGATCCGCTTTGTTCTAGACCAACACGTTTAGTTTGATTTGTATATTGCTAGCTCACTGAAACAACAGTTCGCGGGTAGACATGTTGCCCCACTCGGACACATTATCCTGATTCCGAGTCAACCAGTCTTTGCTATTTTTCCTTAATGCTGCGTGTTTATCAGAGAAACAACAAATACAAATTTATAGACTTTGGTTTGACTCGATCGGGGCTCAAACCCACTATCTACCACACTCGAAGCGAGCACACTAACCATTACACCACCGATGCGGTCTGTTTGTTGGGGGGTACCAATTTGTGGAACTGTTCTGACGGTGTTGCATTACGTTTTATTTTTTTATTTCATTCCAAAGATTTCCTGGTATTGGGAGACTTTATCAAAATGTTATGGTTATTTGTTGTTTGTACTTGTAAGATAATCAGAAATGTTGTCCAGGAAAATGCGGATTGTAAAGTCGCAATAACCGTAAGATACATTTTGATATTATTTCATTTCCATAAAGTGGAATAGTTTTGTTTTTAATATTAAGAACAGTTTGAGGATACCAAAGGGAGGTAATAAGAATCCGTAAATTGAAGAACGACAGACAACACAAAAGAGAAAGGACAATGATCTACAAAACATACACATAAAACTAAAGATCGAGTAACACGAACCCCACTAAACACCGAGGTAAACTCAGGTGCTCCGGAAAGTAAGCAGTTATTTGCCACTAATGGCAGCCGTGATGTTAATCTAGCTACAAACTCGATGATTAGTCTTGAATAAGGAAAAGATCGGGCAGTGTTTACGACAATTGGAACATATCCGTGGTCATTTGTGACACAGATGTTCATTTGCGGTTAGCCACTTTCCTTGGAGGTAATGGATTAGCTATGGGAGTGAAATTGACAGACGAGTGATTGATTAGTGTTAGGCGCTACGCGATCGTTGTTTATATCCATGTCAACAATTTTTCAGTTGTATCATTGCTAGAACAATTAAGTTACTTTTTGATGTCCTGATATGATGATGATGTCTAGACCACCACGGTAGATTATGTTTTATAGTACACCCCCACTGATATGATGATGATGTCTAGACCACCACAGTAGATTATATTTTATAGTACACCCCCTCTGCATGAGATGTTGTTCCACTCAGACACATTATCTGACATACACTCGGACACATTTTACTGATTTCGAGACAACCAGTCTTTGCTGTTACTCCTTAATACCGCAGAGTCCTTGGTTTGACCCGATTGGAGATCGAACACATATCTATTACATTCGAGTTCAGAATGCTTACCAGTACACCTGACAGATGTTGTCTTTAGTACACATCAGAATGAAAAAAGTGAAGTACATTTAAGGACAATATATATTGCAGGGCAATACGTCTTTTCTACGAAGGGAGAAATTTAAAATGGTGGTTTTTATCCGTTTGAAAATCGTTAATGAATTCCTTTGAGAAAATGTAAGAAGAATTGAGTTTGAAAGTACCCAAGGGGTAATCAGAATCCATAAATCAAAGGACAGACAACACAATGACCAAAGGAAAAGGGTCAAAAGGAAAAACAACGACCTACAAAGTATACACACAAAACCAAAGATAGAGTAACATGAACCCCACTAAAAACCAGGGGTGAACTCAAGTGCTCCGGAAGGGAAATCAGTTCCTGCTTCACTAGTAGCACCGTCGTGTTAATCTACTTACAAACCAGTCATGAATGAATGCTTCAATAATCTTTAATGAATTCAAATTTTTCTGCTTACAGGGAGATAGACCCGGATGTCCACCCATCAATCCAGACATCCGCTGTATTGTCTATAATCAGCAATGTAATTCTGATAAAGTTTGTGATAAAGGTCAGTATATGGCACGAAAGTAATAAAAACAGAACAGTAACTTTACATATCGACAATAAGCATTATTAAATATGAAAAAAAAATATGAGTTTATCCTGTGAGAATAACGCCACCAATTGTGAGTATGTGCTTGAATGAGTGGTTGTGTGCTTACCGCCAACTCATCAGTTTTTCATCTATATACTGGCATATAGACATTTCCCACTCGGATACATTATCTTATTTTCTAGGCAATCCGAGTTCGAACCGACGATCTACCACACTCGATGAGAGCACGCTAATCATTCCACCACCGCTGCGATATCGTCCATTGTAGGGGCAGTTGTAGCCATGATCATGTTGCATTTGCTTTTATATTTGCTCCTATGCAATCAGCATCTAGTACCGCTGAAAGTGTTAGTTCGATTCCCACCCATTTTAAATATTTAAATAAGTATAAAGCTGGAGTTTACAAACAACCGATGTTTTAAGTATTAGATATTTCTATGTGTTTGCCTGTAAAATTTCCATACAATATACATGTATTGCTCACAGCTTATTTTCATTGCGAGGAGTAAACTTTGATAATTTTATTGCATGCAAAAATGATAACATTAAAATATCTATCTTGTACATGGTGCTAAAAATAACTTTAAAGTAAACGAAAATAGTTACTGGAAATGATGTGTTGTGTTTCCGGATTGAACTATTCTCTTATAACTACTAGCAATTTATATTAATGGTGGTCGTGGTCATGATTTTTTTGTAATTGGATTTATAACTACTTATGCAATCAGTGCCTATTACAACTAACGCTGTGAGTTCCAATCCCGCTCAGAACTGAAATATTGCTGGAAGTGGCGTTAAGCACCATAAGCAAAGCCAAACCGGACAATTTTTTTGCCACACTATTATTCAAGTTTAAAAATATGTATTCCTCTAAGCATTTAATATTACATTGTTCTCATTCAATTATTTCTTTCTGTTGATAATATTTACTGTTTTAATAGGTGAACTGTGTTGTTTCCAACCTTCATGTGGTACTTCCTGTCAGAAAAGGGCGGTACCAATACCGGTATGTATGATAAACAAATGTCAATCATAAACAAATTACAAATTTTAGTACAGAAATCACAACTTTTATAATTTTCATAGTAAATATTTTACAACATGATAACTCCATGAAGAAATAACCAAACATGCGATGTAGATAATTTTATTAGGAATACTAACAGTTTTTGTAAAATTTCAGTATTTTATTTGTTAATGTTTATTTTCCATAACATATTCACTATTAATTTTTTCGTAGGACGCACGACCGCAGTGCCCACCGTACATAAAAGATGTCAAATGTAAACGTCACCATCAACAGTGTATTGGTGATAAGGATTGTAAATATGGTAAGATAGGAATCATGGTCAGATAGAACTTGTGGAAAGATAAAACTTGTGGTAAGATAGAACTTGTGGTAAGATAAGACTCATGGTCAGATAGAACTTGTATAATCTGGTAGATAGAACTTGTATAATCTAGTAGATAGAACGCATGGTAAGATAGAACTCATGGTAAGATAGAACTTATGGTAAGATAAAACTTGTGGTAAGATGGAACTTGTGGTAAGATAGGACTCATGGTAAAATAGAACTTGTGGTAAATATAACTTATGGTAAGATAAAACTTGTAGTAAGATAGAACTTGTGGTAAGATAAAACTTATGGTAAGATAGAGCTTGTGGTAAATAGAACTTATGGCAAGATAGAACTTATGTGAAGATAAAACTTGTGGTAAGATAGCACTTATAACTAGATAGAGCTTGTGGCAAGATATAACTTATGGTAAGATAGAACTTATAACTAGTTAGAGCTCGTGGCAAGGTAGAACTTCTAGCTGGAGAGAACTCTTATTAAGATATAACTTACGGTAAGATGAAACTTGTGGTAAGATAGAACTTATAACTAGATAGAGCTCGTGGCAAAATAGAACTTATGGTAAGAGAGAACTTATGGTAGGATAAAACTCATGGTAAGATATAACTGATAGCTAGATAGAACTTATGGTAAGATTGTACTCATGGTAAGATAGAACTTATGGTAAGTTAAACTCATGGTAAGATAGAACTGATAGCTAGAAATAACTTATGGTAAGATATAACTGATAGTAATATATAATTGATGGTAAGATATAACTTATTGTAAGATAGAACTGATCGTAAGATATAACTTATAGTAATATAGAACTTATGGTAAGATACAACTTATAGTAAGATATAACTTATGGTAATACAGAACTTGTGGTAAATATATGTTATGGTATGAGATAGAACTTATGGTAAGATAGAACTTACGATAAGATAGAACTTATGGTAAGATAGAACTAATGGTAAGATAGAACTTATGGTAAGATAGAACTTATGGTAAGATATAACTGATGGTAAGATATACTTATAGTAAGATGAAACTTATGGTAAGATAGAACTTATGCTCAGATAGAACTTATGGTAAGATAAAACTTATGGTAAGATATAACTCATGGTAAAATAGAACTGATGGTAAGATAGAATTCATGGTAGAATAGAACTTATAGTAAGATAGAACTTATGGTAAGAAATAATTGATGGTAAGATAGAACTTATTGTAAAATAGAACTTATGGTAGGATATAATCTGGTCAAACAGACAAAATGTATGCATATTAATTTGTTTTGATAATTTTTTTTATCTCATTTAACTAGAAATTCCAGTTCAATTAAAGATGGCAGGTGTATGGAAATTAAACATAATGGGGTTGATTTTACCATATGTACAGAAGGGCAGATGTGTTACCAGTCAATTTGTAATAGCTTTCACCTCCCATAAAAAATGATGGTTACGATATAGTGGAATAAAATGTTGAAAGTGACATTAAACACAAACAACCTTATTATAATTAATGCATGTTTATTACAGATATGATGTTCCTAGGTAAAGTCGTGATCGTATGGTAGATGGATTAACAACTACCTATTCAGTCAGTGCCTGTCACCATTAACATATAGTGAGTTCGAATACCACTCATGGTGAAGTGTACATGATACAACATTATTTAATAAAGTTTATCATTTACTTGGGACAGGTCGGTGGTTTTCTCCGGGTGCTCCGGTTTCCTCCAGCAATAATGCTGACAATCACGATATAACTGAATTATTGTTGAAAGTGGCGTTAAGCACCATAACCCTAAACATCCCAATGTTCCCATAGAGAATTCTACCCTAAACATCCCAATGTTCCCATAGAGAATTCTACCCTAAACATCACAATGTCCCATAGGGAATTCTACCGATGCACATTTTATTCCGTGTGCATTTCTTTAAATTTTTTCAAATTGTATTTGATTTGCTCATATGTGTGTATCAATGCAAAAAATGTTTATTAAAATTATTTTTTTTAGTTTCTCCTCTAATGACAGAGACTACTTTAGCAGGATGAAGCCTCGTTTTCAATGAATGTCCAACCTTTTCTTTCAGGACAGATTTGCTGTCGTGTTGCTTGTGGGACTGCGTGTAAACCATCCTCCGGTACGTATTTTATAAAATCAAATGTATAAAATTCTTGTAATTGTTCATAAACTTAATAATACTCCACCCCAAATAAAGCCATTATTCAGCATAGAATTGTATCTCGTCCAGCGTGTTGTCGATCCTTACACTCGGTACAGCTGTACATGTTTTCATTGGCAGAAAAGTATGAAAACCCCAAAGAGGTAATCAGAAGCCGTAAATCGAAGGAGTACATACAATACAATGACCAAATGAAAAAAGATAAATAACAATCTACAAAATATTACATAGAAAACACGAACCCCCCTAAAAACCGAGGGTGAACTTGGGTGCTCCGGAAGAGTCACCAGTTCCCACTCCTCTAGTAACACCCGTTACTCTTGTTGTTACAGATCCGGTGATAAGTAGTCATGCATGAGAAAAGGACCGGCTTGTAATTACGGCAAGTGGAACATATTCGTGGTAATTTGTCATACAGATATTCCGTAGCAGTTAACTAATTCACGGTGGCGAGCGTAAAACTTTGAAATTATGACTTCAACTTTGGAATACCAAAACTGTACTTGGTGTGCCCCCACACAACCAACTATCGACGTTTTATAGAAAAAAAACATTGGGAAGGGGGGGTGGGGTGTTATCCTGCAGATGAGAATCTAAATACTATTTCTTTACTCCGAGGTTACCTCGTGTTCCTTCATTTTGACAACTAGGTCTTAGTTGGAATAATTTATGTTTCAGATCCAGTTTGTAAACCAAAGCTATGTAGATTACATTGTGAATTTGGTTTTGAAGAAGATTAAAATGGGTGTAAAATATGTAAATGTAAACCAAGTACGTATTCAATGTACAATTATAGTGCGTGCAGTGATAATATCAACATCGCTCCCCGTGCTGCATAAAACTTCATATTGATTGATTGTAAGCTGATTAACATCCAGTACTTCTACTTCTACCAAATACTGACCACCTTCAATCAGCGGAAGTTGTCAAAGATTGCACGTGGCAATTTGAAAATGGTAAAACCATATTTCATAAATAACATTTTGATGGCGGAAACAGGAGCCTTGAATGTTTTTACCGAGCAAATCGGCCTTTGCAGGCGGTTCCAGTTAGATATCATACCTATGGGCCTTTGCAAGCGGTTCCAGTTAGGTATCATACGGTATCGGGTCCGTTCGCCGTAACTATACGTTCGCCCTGGGTCCAGTCGCTCTGGGTCCATTCGCCCTACAAGTGGGTCCGTTCGCCCTGATTTATTAAAACGTATTTTAATGAACATAATGGATATTTTAATGTAAAATATAGAAGTAATGATATGAAAAAATATGGAAATTATTGATTGGGGATTATTGTATATCTTTGATCTCTTTAGTTTTAGTAGTGGAGGAAGCTGGAGTACCCGGAGAGAACCACCGACCATGGGCAAGCAACTGGTAAGCTTTATCACTTGTGGCTGCGAGTCGAGTGTACCCTTTTTGTAATTCACAAAGCCGGGCGCAACCCACGCCGTATTGGTGATAGACTTGTATGAGTTATTAGATCCAACGACCTAACTCATTGAGCCACCCGGCCCCTAACAATTTATCATACATACATTATAAACATATAACATCATATATTGAATTATTTCAACAAGTAAAAAGATGACTCTCTGACTGGCGATAATGGGAAACGACCTAGCACTGCGTTTGAGGCTATATTACTTGCGATTTTTTTAAGTCCCAAAATGATTTTTAGTATGATTTTTTTCATGTGAGGTTTTGTAATCAAAAGATAACTTGTCACACGTTTTATTATAATATTAATAATGTGTGAATTTATTTTCCTGGTTGTATAATAAATCCTTTTTTGTAGATCACTTAATCCAGAACCTGACCTACCAATTATTTTTATTCGAGTGTCGAATACCTATGTCCATTGACTGTATACTTTAGCATGCCGCATATTTAAAATTTCTCAATTTATTATCTATATGCAATCAAATATCACTTATTTTTCTATTATTTTTAATACCCTACATAATTATAATTATTAGAGCGAATGGACCCACTTTTAGGGGGAACGGACCCACCTTTAGGGCGAACGGACCCAGGGCGAACAGGTAATAGGGCGAACGGGAATTAGGGCGAACGGACCTGGATTCATATCATACGAAGGCAAAGCGATTCTTGTCTTTGTATAGTCTGACATGGAGGGATAATGAAAGACGAGGAGTGCACGTTCCCTTGTTGCCTCAAGAATGGCTAAAGTTTGTCTTTACTAGTAATAACTACTGTTTCGTTTACTATTTTATACATCATATGCACCTAGACAATATTTCTGTTATTCTATTTTTCGAAATCAGAATAGGAAGTCGTGCACTTCCAGAAAGCGTGGTTCTTTCCAAACACGTTATCCACTATGGTCTACGCTTTTGCTTTCGTATTATATAACGCAACAATCCCAATCGAAAGAGGACACCCCTACACGCTACATGTGGACTCTGAGCAGCTTTGAATTGAACCCTGGGTTCTGTCACCAATATCCAGAACTCATATTGATCAAGTCAAAATGCTACTTTATTACATAAGCAACAATTGGTTTAATCAGAACTGTTTTGTCTGTCAAGTATGGTGCACAGTGCAATAGGATGCAACCACGTGCTACCTTTAGACCAATGTCACTGCTGGATTGCCATATGATAATCTATTGAAATGAAACTAGGATTTACAATGGAATATTATTTTTAAAAAACTGCAAATATTATGACCTGATTCTGACAAATACAATTTAAAATAGAATACATTTACATAATTATGCAATATATTGTTGTCAAGGTAACCTTACGACGTTTTCTCGAAAAGATCACCATGACCTGTTTATAATTATGCAACTATTATTTAGCTTGGGGGAGGATATGCCAATGTTTTTTTAGACTATTTTCTGTCACTAAATTTTATAGAAAAATGGCAAATAGACTTAATAAATGTAAACTAATATTTGACCGTGCAGTTTTAAAAGAGACATTTTTTTAATATTGGAAACAAAAATACCGATTTTTCATGTACAAAAGGGAAATGACCTTATTATTGTTTCGTGTGAATAAAAAAAAACTGTGGCTAAGGAAAAAACATAGCGCCCGTTAAGAGGTAAGTGAAAAAAAATGTGGCTCATGAAAAAACATAGCGCCCCTTAGGAGCTAAGTGAAAAAAACTGTGGCTCATGAAAAAAAAAAAGCGCCCCTTAGGAGCTAGGTAAAAAAACTGTGGCTCATGAAAAAACATAGCGCCCCTTAGGAGCTAAGTGAAAAAAAACTGTGGCTCAGGAAAAAACATAGCGTCCCTTTGGAGCTAAGTGAAAAAAAAACTCCGATGGAAATTGATTCAGTTTATTATTCCAACAAAAAAAATATTAACTGTTTGGAGACTCTCAAATTGTACTTTATGTAATTTTTGCCAAATAGAAGAAGATTATATGCATTTATTTATGTCATGTAAATATCTGTCATATTTTTGGCAAAAAAATTACGGAACTATTTAAAAAGGTAAATTTGGAAATTAATATTTCTCTTAAACATCTAGTTTTAGTATACACAATTTTTGATAAGGAATATTTCGATTTCAACTATATTCTAACAATTCTAGGTTATTCCATGTGCAAATCGTATTATGTGTCGGAACAAAAACCAAAAGCAATAGATGTTTACAGTTTATTTGTAAGAGAATTACGGTCAAGGTTAAATGTATGTAAATATATCTATTCAAATGTGTTGCTTAAAAAGGTACAAAAGTGTATTGAAAAGTAATTATGAAAAAGTATATGATATATGTGTTGTAATATATTATTTATATACGTTGATTATTCCCTGGATAATCAATGATGGTTTCACAGGGTTACTTCAAAGGAGCTTGAACTTTGAAGGTGAATTGTAACAAGCATTGTTGAATAAACTATATCTAGTTGTTAAAAAAAGAAAAAAAACTACTGCTCAGGAAAAAAAATATAGCGCCCCCTAATAGCTACGTGAAAAAAAAAATTGTTGCTCAGAGGAGTTAGTCAGTCGATCCCTTATTTTGTAGGTGTCGTCGTAGTCGTGATGGTATGGTATTTGGATTTATAACTATCTATGCAATCAGTACCTATCGCCACTAAAGCCACGAGTTCTAATCCTGCTCATGAGAAGGTGTATTCAATACAATATTATGTAATAAAGTTCGTCAGTGACTTACAGCAGGTCTGTGGTTTTCTCCGTGTACTCTCCGGTTCCTCCCACCAATAAAACTGACCTCCACGATATAACTGGAATATTGTTAAAAGTGGTATTAAACACCATATCCCTAACCCTAACCCGTATAATATAATACTGTTAAATAAATATAATATAATACTGTTAAATAAATATAATATAATACTGTTCAATGAATATGGTTTTCTCACTTCAGGTCCATGCCCTCTTGTTCGCTGTGTACCTGTCCCTGAAGGGGTGTGTTCACGGGACAGTTACGGGATCATTGACGGAGTCAAATGTTTGTTCTGTCCAGAGAAAATACCATGTAATGAAGGTAATAATTCCGTGTTTTTATTTCAGTGCTTCACCAGCATTATTAGGATTTTATCAAATATACACACATATATATATAGGATTTAGTTTATTACACACATTTTCTTTGGTTGTTCAACCATGAATGTCAGCATATTATTTGGAAAACAGACGGGGTATATATTTCAGCCTTCCGAAAAATAACAATAACAATATGGCCGACAAAAATATTCACGCTTCACTGAATCAATAGCATAATATTGAATAATAAATGTATATTTACCCAATGAATTGCTGTTTTTACACTCAAAAGTGCTACAAGAACAAAATTATTACTACAGTTAATTCCATCTCAAAAGACCGGATCGATTCAGCAAACTCCTAATCCTGACCTATGTTCCACGGCTGTACCATAGTAAACTTGAACATCATGTGCAATAAACATGCTAAGGTGTGTTAAACGTTGCGCCTTGAACACTTTCGAAGTAACGGAACAACACCAACTTTTTGTTAGACGTTGTTAACATTTAATTATTGCAAACCCGTTTCCTTCATGAGACACCTCATACATGAAATATAACGAGACGCATATGTTGACGTCATCGTAGAAAGAACGTCATAGGTACGGAAAGGGACATTTAGAAAAAAATGAAAATAAAAGGACGCAAAATATTTAGTATTTTTGATATTTTTACATGTGAATTAGGACTATGTAAGTGGTAAAGTAAAACAAAAAGGAAAATAAAAACAAACAAACAAAACAGAAAAAAAAACAATTAAAAAACATCCATGGCATGGATGGATGATTTTTTTTTATACAACAGTTGGGTTCTGTATTTAAAAAAATGGTTAAATCCGTAATATATCTGTTATTCAGCTATCAGACAAGGTATATAATGTGACATTCCTGGCTTAGGATATATATTCCCTTCGGCTGCTCCTCATGGAATATATATCATAAGCCGGGAATGTCACATTATATACCCTGTCTGATAACTGAATAACATATAATATACACACGTAACATACATTATTATAATTGTGATGTAAAAACTGTTGTTTCAATAATTAGGTTTGTTTTGCAGATTGTCTTTTGCCAAAAAAGCCGGGTCCGTGTAAGGCTTATTCTCCCAGATTTTATTACGACACAAAAAAGAAATCCTGTCAGAAATTTATCTATGGTGGATGCCAAGGGAATGACAATAACTTCAAGTCATTAGAAGAGTGTGCACGAAAGTGCAATACAGAACCAAAGGGTAAGGTACTTATTGGATATAAAAGTAAGGAGTTCCAAATTTCCTTTCCCATGATCCAGGAAATAATTCTGTTTTATGTGTTGTTGCAGTAAAACAAATATATTGTGTGGGAAGAAGATAGATGTTACATGTGGTTAACGTCACTGCAACAATATGCTAGTTATATTTGGCTGGAACCGAAAACCCGTTGGTAACCGCAGAGTAACCTGCTACAGGTCACTTGCGATCTTTATCATATAATGTTGTATCGTGATAACCACAGAGTTACCTGCCACAAGTCACCTGAGATCTTTATCATATAATGTTGTATCGTGATAACCACAGAGTAACCTGCTACAAGTCACCTGAGATCTTTATCATATAAT